>ML807508.1:0-29600 GCA_009831015.1 Picea engelmannii | reverse complement strand
GGGGTTTTAGGTCAGAATATGGTTTGTATCTGTGGATGCTGTTGCTGGTATCATGTAAACACTGGATTATTCATTCTTTCTTTTAAGAAAAAATAGAAACTTATATTACAAATACATATTCACACTAGTGCACCTCACCAAGGTATCAGGGCAAGATTGCAATACAGCTGCCACAAAGAATTACCAAACCCCTATTAGACGGAACTTTAAAAATGTCCTCCCTATGACATTCAGTCATACTTTAATACGCTTAAGCATGGAAATATCCATCAAAATGCTGTCTATACAGCTTGTACATAGTTACAGAAACTCTCATAACTGGCTATTGTCACTACATAATAACAAAGGATACAAAGAAACAAATTCGCTGGTTGTCTTCAGCTTAACAAAATATCTCTAATTACAAGACAAAAATAAGGATAAAAAAAATAGCATAACAATTATAGGAAGAGGCAATTTGATAGACTTCCCTTGCTGTAAGAGAATTCAAGAGGGTGCAACTCACGACCACAAGATCAAGATAGTGTACTTCAGATGTGAAGCAAATGGCAGGAATAAGCTAACTAGTCAGCAGACACTTTATCAAGATTGTTGTTGTGCACATCTTGAGAAATGTGCTCATGCAAACATTTATATACAAGGTTATATGAACCAACATCACAAGGTTTGTCGAATTTGAACCCTGAGGTTCAAAATTCATGAACCTCAAAAAAATGGTCAGGTTCAATTCAAGTTCATTCAGGTTTGCTTCTACCTTTGCCTTGAGATTTGTATAACGGTTACTCGGATCATGATTCTTACTCATATACGTTTATTGATGTTGATTTCTAGCTATTTTATGCTATATTTCATTTTAAAGTTCATACATTCATACATACATACATACATATGTATGTACTATGTATATGTATATGTATATGTGTATATGTGTGTGTGTGTGTATATATATATATATATATATATATATATATATATTGAAAAATGTACACAGCCAAACTTAATGGCGAACCTCATCCAAACCTTATCGGAAAATTTGAATCAAACCTAATTATTGCCGAACCTGAACAATGTGACATGAACCATTGATATGGATCAGAATCAGCAGAAGAATCCAATGTGGGTGTGGAAGCCACCCTAAATTAGGAATAGAGAAATCAACACCCTAAATTTGTTTATAAATATAAATCTATATGAATCTATATGATATTTCACTGTTTCAGATTTCAGAGAACAATTTATACAATAAGTACTAACATTAATGAAACTGCAACAATGTGTTTTCTAGAAACGAAACAAAAATGTGTATAATTGGAAAGCTGTAACCTCAAGCTTTCCAGTGCTCCAAGGTTCATGAGAAAAAGAGGTATGCATGAGAGTTATTGTCAAAACACCAGCAGGTGTGCAAACCAACAATAGTTGATGGATGAGCTTGAGCTTTCTGGAAAAGAGGTATGCATGAGTGTTATTGTCAAAATACCAGCAGGTGTGCAAACCAACAATAGTTGATGGATGAGCTTGAGCTTTCTGGAAAACACTGTGTCAGAAGTTTTGAAATGTCCAATGTTTCGAGTGGACACTCAACCCATCATCAGGGACATTTGAAGCTCTAAGATGTTAGAAAAGAGTGCCTAGGTTTGTTATTTGAAGGAAAGGAGATGACCGTTGAGGGAACAATAATGATAAATTAAATTAAAGAGTAAGGTTGTTAGGTCGTAAGGTCATAAGGTAATAAATGCCGAAAATAATAATAAAAATAATAAAACGGTAATAAAAGGGGGGGAAATAAGATAAAGAAATACTAAATTATTATTAAATTAATAAATTATTAAATCACAATGTGACCGTTGAGGGAACAATAGTGATAATAAATTGAGGAAGGTTGTTAGGTCGTGTTACAGTCCAAACTAGCAGACCACCAAGGTTCGTAGTCTGCAACGGCAGCAACACAGGGGATAGGTGCCCTATCATGAGAATTGGATGATCGAAAAGGAATAGGTCGTAAGGTAATAAATGATAAAAATAATAATAATAATAGTAATAAAAATAATAAAAAGGTAATAAAAAGGGGGGAAATAAGATAAAGAAATATTAAATTATTAAATCACAATGTGACCGTTGGACTTTTGCTAACCCCAACTGTGACAAATAATTGTGAAGTGTCTTGGCAAATCACAACTTCCACTATGTAAGCAACAGCAGAATCTGTACATCCCAAAAATCAATTTCAAAAAGAACAAATTCCTAATCAATTTAGAGTAGCAAGTACAAGAAAGAAAGGCCATCTCTTGACATTCTTTATTCTTGAGGAAGATGAACCATTTTCTGTGGAATTCAACCAATTTTTCTTTGTTGTTTTTTGAAGGGAAGTGAATTGGGATAGAACGGAAGAGAGAAAAATGAGGGAATCTACGAGAGCTTATGAACAAAGAGAGTGAAGCAATGATGGAGAAAACAATATAATTGCCAACTGGTCTATGGTACAAAAACCTTAAATTACATTGTAGCATTCATTCATACAAGTAAGAAAAAGGAAGTGCAAGGAGAAGAGGACGAGAGATGATATCCCTGATGCAGGTAACAGTAATACTACACCTAAGAGAGAAGCTTATATTGCATTGTAGAATTCATGCATACAAGTAAGAAAAAGGAAGTGTGAGAAGAACGGGAAGAGAGATGATATTGCTGATGAAGGTATCATTAACACAAAACCTAAGAGAAAGATAGCGAGGCTAGCAATACACCTATGAGAGAAGGGGGAGAGAGAGAAAGAGAGGGAGAGAGATGGGGGCAGGGAGGTTCTCTCCTGCTGGCCTATGTCACAAGGTTCGTCGAACTTCAACCATGAGATTCAAAATTCGACGAACCTAAAAAGAAAATGAAAGTTCCATTAGGTTCGTCGAACTTCATGACCAAGCCTTGAGTTGAATTCAAACCTCGTGACCGAGCCTTGAGTTTAATTCAAACCTCATGACCGAGCCTCGAGTTTAATTCAAACCTCATGATCGAGCCTCGAGTTTAATTCAAACCTCATGACCAAGCCTCGAGTCAAATTCGAACCTCGTGACCAAGCCTCGAGTCAAATTCGAACCTCGTGACCAAGCCTCGAGTCAAATTCGAACCTCGTGACCAAGCCTCGAGTCGAATTCGAACCTCGTGACCAAGGCTTGAGTCGAATTCGAACCTCGTGACCGAGCCTCGAGTCGAATTCGAACCTGATGGTCAAACCTTAAGTCAAAAGCAAACCTGAAGGCAAATTTGGGTTTTTTATTGGGTTTTTTCATTTTTTATAAATTATAAATAAAAAACTGCTCAGTGCTAATCCTACCACTGTTGACTTAGAATCCTCTCTGCACTTTTTTTTCCACTCCTCACTCAACTGACCTGCCTCCATTTCTCATGCCGTCAACCCTCTTTCCATTGCTACCTACCCTCAAGCCTGCTCATCACAACCCTCAACGATGGGACCACTCGACGCCAACTGTAGTCTGCAGTCTGGACTATTTGTTCACTGCATACTCAACCCTCTATTACCACTGGCAGACAGATCATACACCTGCTGGGTCGACAGCCCATGACCCAAAAAGACTTCAATCGTCGCAGCCTGCAAGCCTACCACCATTGTTATGGCCAGCCTCTAGGG
Source organism: Picea engelmannii (assembly GCA_009831015.1). Classification (NCBI taxonomy): domain Eukaryota; kingdom Viridiplantae; phylum Streptophyta; class Pinopsida; order Pinales; family Pinaceae; genus Picea; species Picea engelmannii. The sequence continues at coordinate 25,960 of ML807508.1, read as the reverse complement.
GATTTGACATGGCCCATAACTCAAGTTGTAGCTTGTGCCACAACCCACAACTCAAGCTATAGCCTCTAGCATGTGCCATGACCCACAGGATTTGTATTCACGGACCAGTCATCACTGTAATTCTCTGTAGACTGTATCTAAGCATCCAAGCCCCAACTTCCAAGGGGGTATTTATATATAGGCAAACCTCATGGCTAACCCCATCCAAAAATTCAAATTCAAATTGAACCTATCGTTGCTGAACCCGAACTCAAACTCAAACCATGTGACTAAATAGTCGGAATAGCCTGCTTAGGAATTTTTCCCACCTGCTGGTATAGCTAAGGTATGTTTTTCCTGCAGTAGCTATAGCCATGGGGAGGTTCTGGGGGAGGCCAGGTTCTCAATTGTATAGACTTATCAGGTAAGGTTATACACGCAGATAATGGGGAGACCTGCCTTTATGGATTACTATGGAGTAGTTAGGTACCTGGGAGTCTTTAAATGGCCCAGGAAAGCCTTTGAATGGGCCATACTTGGTAATAGTCTCTGAATTAACAAATGAGGACCTTGACTGTATCAAGTAGGTACAAACAGTAATCACCTGGAAAGTCTTTGAATGGACCATACTTGGTAATAGTCTCTGAATTAACAAATGAGGACCTTGACTGTATCAAATAGGTCCAAACAGTGGTCACCTAGAAAGTCTTTGAATGGCTCTTTCTGGAGGGAATAAATGAGTGGACCTCAGGTTAGGGATACTCCCAAATTCTCGAACTGATATTCTCAGACATTTAAACATGCTTTGTGCTCAATCTTCCTGGAGGAGACAGATAAATAGACCTCAGGTTAGGGATACTCCGAAATTCTCGAACTGGTATTCAAGACATATAACGATGCTTTGTCCTCGATTCCTTGTCACATACTCTTCATACTAGGGTTACACATTATTTTTTAGCAATTGTACACATTAAGAGCAATTCATGATGTACAACAAAGACTTTTGTTATGAATTAATATATGTGTTTCTAACTTCTCTTAATTTCCGGACATGTTTCGCTCTCCCAATAACATTGCGCATATGTTCCCCCCCCCGATATTTCGGATATCTTTCTCTTTGCAACAATGCTTACAAGCACCTACCTCATCACGCTCTCTTACTTCAACTATCAAGGAACTAGATATTGAAACCCGGTATTGCCTAATCAAAAAGCATATTAGCTTACAACAGATAACACGCGATTTTATGTAAAATCTTTGAAGATCCTGTTTTACAGCCTTGGCAAAGTAATCAAGACAAGTTGCTCCGTTGTGTACAAACCTACTCCAACTCGTCGTTACTTGCTTTGTACGCAGTACATGGTTTGCCTTAAAGTCTGTAATACTGTTCTGTACTTATAGGTGGCATTGTAAATAAAATCAATCAATGAGTGTGTACGTGTGAGAGAGATCAAAACTAGAATTCCGCTCAGACAAAGCTTTGCAATACACAAGATGGCATGCTAACGCCACTGGGAGAGACAACCACCAGAAGAGCCCAGAAATCCCCCCCAGATTCCCTAATATACGAGGGGGAAAAGCCTTCTAACGGAGAAGAAAATAAAGTTAAAAGGCATGAACCCTGACATTGCAGAAAGCCCCTATCCACAAAAACCCTTAACGCTCCATTTAACAGAGTTCCATCTGATTTAGAATATTCAAAAACCTCTTCAAATGTTAACGTGCACTGGAATACCCTCCAAACAAACTTGGGCTATATACTCAGATAGGCGACGTAATCCCAAATTATATGAATTGAGGTCAGCTGGCAAAGGAAGTTATTTTAGGATTTGATCTACCAAAGGAAGTTATTTTAGGATTCGATCCACCCAAGCTATTACAAAATGTAGATTTAAGATATAAGTACCTGGGAAGGTACCCAAAAGTTCTCCATTGCTAAATAAAAAGAGGTGGAAAAGGAATGACGAAAATCAAAATACAAGAAATCATTATGAGCACGCCCCGAATAGCCCAGGGCTAAGAAAATTTGAAGATTGCATTTTATCCATACCTTCTGGATTTTCTCCTGTTTTTCTCCTCCTGATGATGCCTACAAGCACTTGCCGTGTCGCTCTGCTTGGCTCCGTCTCACAGAAAGAAGCTGTACTTGTGCAGAACCCGCCTTCACTCGTCCGAAACCCTAGCCCTACTCGTCCAAAACCCTAGCCCTACTTTAAAGGAGATAGATAGATTGATTCGCCCTTTATTACAATGTTCAAGAGACCATATGTCGTATGGGACCAAAAAGTTGTTAGCATGGTTTACTTGGTTTTATAATTTATGTAAAATGATGTTTATGTTTAGTTTTATAATTTATGTAAAATGATGTTTATGTTTAGGGAGTTGGTCTATATTTTTTCATGATGTTATTTTTATATTTGAAGAAGATGGATATGAAAGTATCAATCTTATTAAGATTTTTTTAAGTTAGGTAATTGTTGGGTTAAATATATGTACTATTAATTTTCACATTTAATTATTAATCGGGGTTTGTAAGCTTCGAGGTGCGGATCAGAGCCTAGGCTAAATTAATCTAAAGTCGACAAAACAATCTTCAAGCTCACACTACAGGAAATTAACATTAAGGATTCATCACTGGGACATAGGAATAACTTAGTGCTATAAAGGCTTAGATTACAGTCTTCCATGCACTCGGGGTTATGTTCGTGTGATTAATCATGAGTAGCTCACTTAAGTTTTTTGTCCTTCAATGATTATTTCCTATAGTGGATCCACACATAAATGCAATAAAAGAAACAAGCAAACGGAAATGAAATTCATGATAGAAACTAACACCTTAGGAAGAATTTCAATGCGGGAAGGCCGTATCTCACAAGTTAGACCTTTAATTTGTCTGTTGGTGATTGAAGCTATGTGAAATTAAAGTGCAAAGAATCCAAAGGTACAGGGAAATAAAGCAATTTGAAAATGACATATAAACAAATGAAGCTAAAACTCCAAGACAATTCTTCAAATGGATACAACAACAATAATGAAATCTACCTAACAGAATAATGGATCTACTAAATGAATGAAAATATGTAACAATGATCTATATATGAAGAGGAATAGATGGAAGGAAATGCACTCTGTGTTTTCCGTGTTCAATGGATTGCAGATGTGATAAAATCTTCTAATCAATTCCAATAATAGAATTTTAGAGTGAAAGTAGATGAATATAAGAGGAATGGTTTTAACTCTTTGTGTGTCTTATATTATTGGACTAATGAGAACAATTCACAAAGAATTATTGAGAGCTAAAATGGAAATGATCTACCTCTGTAACCAGTCTCGAAACAACTCGGATCTGGGTGCAATTCATTAGAGAGGGTTTATGTTTATGGATGTAATGTTGGGTATGATGGAATTGAGTTCTTGTGAATGTAAGTTGAGGTATGGTTTAATCGATTTGTATGAAGAAAATGGAAGCATGATTATGAGAGGGAATAGCAATGGGATAGCAGCGAATTGGAAGAGGGAATCATGGTCAAAGTGTAGTGAGTTTGGAAAAAGGGCATGGTTGTAAGTTGCAATGATGATTTGGGAAATGTAATCAGTAAAAACGGAATATTTAGAACAGAGATCTGAAACTCGATTTGAAGGTTCGTGGAGACACAATTTGGGGTAATCTTGAACATATACTCATACTCTATAATCAAATTGCACAATGGGTGGATCATACTGCTAGAAGTAAGTGTGTTAGGACATAATAAACATAAAACAGAGCAGCAAAAGAAGGAAGTGATAAATACAATGGCAGAGATGGAAAATTATTGCATACAATTGAAGAATTAATCTTGAGTATTTAATGAACCTAAATTCATAAAACTAAATCAAATTGCAATCACACAAAGGATGAATTGTAATTAAAATGTAAGTAATATAGAAATGCAATTAACTAAATCCTAATTACTATGCAAATTAAATAATAAACAAGACCAACACATAGCAGGTTGAGGGGGGCCTACCTCACCTAACATGTGTGTCTAGATAGGCTTACAGAACCAAGGAGTAATCACGTTCAATGACTCATAACACTAGCACTTCCCTATTCAATTCAAATTCAAAAATTTACAACACTTTTCTTATGGATCCAAATCTCCCCATATGAGAACATACTAACATAATGATGATAATCCTTCCTCCTTTTCCCTCAGTCTCGTGAGGCTTATTTATACATGAAGAATCATTGAGGAGTGGATGGGACCGAATCTCAATGCTTAGATTTCAAATTTCACATTTTTAGGCAGAAATCCCAAAAATCTGGGTTTTATTGTAATTTGGGCAAATTCGAGTTAGGGATCCACCCATATCTTCCAAACCAATTTGAATTTTGAAAAACTGCCTCCATAATACTCAATTTTCCATATTTTAGACAAAACTCATATCTTAGAATTTCTAGATCTGATGCCATATGCACGAAAATCGAGGCGCAAGTTGGCAGTTTGAGATTTTTACTAATTTTTGCAAAATCATTCCCCCTGAGGTAGAGGAGCACACATGTGATATGGGTGAATTATGCCTACGAGTCCGCATGTAGACGTCGTTCTAGACAAAACCCATGTCCTCGGTTTTCCTCTAGAAGCATGCCAAATTTTCGACTATAATCCAGTACCGAACGGTTGTTGATGTTGGTACCGAATGACCTAGAACATTCTGGTACCGAATGGTTTATGGAACATTCAAGTACTGGATGAGTTGAATTGCGAGTACCGAATGACATGGAGTGTGAGTATCGGATGACATGGAGTGTGGGTACCGGATGATTGTGCAGGTACCAGTTGACTATAGAACTTTCTAGTACCGGATGACCTCCAGTGCTGGTATCGGATGACTGCCAGCGCAGGAACATATTTTTTGGACACATAAACATAGGATTAAATCATCATCAGCAAAACTATTGTATAATCACCATTTTAATCACTAAAAATATGGAAAATTATGGATTAACCACATAGGATGAATAACAAGAGATAATGGAGATTTATGGTGTAACTAGGAATGTATTATTGTCGACATGTGGGGAGAAGATGTAATGATGACTGTATTTATATGGCAGAAAATATGACAAAATTGGAGCCCAACAGTAACTTTGAAGAGTAGTTAAAGTGGGCCTATGACTTGTTTGTTTTGTCAACACTGATACAAATTGTAGAAGAATAAGAAAAATACTTGGTCTCTTATTTTCACTATTAAACTGTAAAATGTTGTTCTTCAGGTAGATTCTACTGCAATCAAAATAAAGAGTGTGTATCAACATTTTTTGTTGTTTTATGGTAATTCCCTAATTTTGTTAACCTCTCCATGGTGTATGATGATCTTGAACTTCTTTACAAAAGGAGATTGTGCCTCTTCATTAAACTGGGATATATGTTTAGTCGTTGCAACCCTTGGTTGCACATGTGGTAATTACCAATGTATTTGGCATGGTGTCATTAGTCTACTTTGAGAAGTACATGGGATCAAGAACACTTTGAGAGCAACTAATGAAATAATTAGCCCTTTCATCGATTGATAATGCACATTGCCTAATCATCCAATGCCCTCACCGAAAATTATTACAAAAAAAAAAAACTATGTTTACCATGTTGGGTTGTTATATTCTTTGTAGTGAAATCCTAGTCGAGGTGGTTTGACTGGGAGTGAAAGTCGAAGGTCAAGGTGGGTCGACCGGACAAAGCCAAAGTCAAAGTAATCGACAACAAGTCGAAGAGGTCAACCAACAAGACATCGATAAGCGGTCATGTGGCAATCGACCGAAGACCGAATGAAGGTCGACTAGTAATATGACTGGAAGTCGACTGTAATAGAATCCTGAGATTCATGAGATTTGTAGCCAATGATCTGTGTAGATCTGTAACCGTTTTTGGGCATCTTTCTTTAGGGTTTTGCCTACTATAAAGCCTATAAATAAGGTGTGGTGTATTACTATATAAGTTAATCGTTGATCAATTTTTTTGTATCAATCTTGGTCGTTCCTGCTAATGTTTAGTAGTAGGTTGTCGGTCATGTAGATGTAAGCTGAATTGGATACAGGGTTGTTCTTGTGTAAAGGAAGAGGGTATGATGTTGATTGTGTCTTAGGTGTAGATGAAGATTTAACATGTAACCCTTTTTTCTAAATGAATAAGACAACAAGAAAGCAAGACACTCAAGGAATGTTGGTTTTCCCATTTGGGTTTCTAGGGTAAAATCTGTGTGTACTGTGAGTTTGCTTTGTTATTTGTTTTCTAGCTTAAAACTATCTTCTTCTCTTCTGTTGGGTTTAGTGTGGAAGTATAATTTCCTAACATGTGGTATTAGAGCTTGGTTTAACAACCTTGGATCTGAGCTAAACCCTAGATCTAGTAAGAGTCGTAAGTTAGAGATCTTTAAAGTTGTGCTTAAAGAATGGCAAGTAGCTCGAAAATAGAGATCAAAAAATTTAATGGTCATATTTTTTAGCTTTGGAAGCTTAAAATTCAATATTTCCTTGTAGATTGAGAACAATGGGCAGGAGTCTGTTCGGGTACCATTTTGATAGGTATGTCGAGGGAAGAACGGGAGAAACTCGAGAGAAGGGCAAGGAGTATGATTTGATTGTGTCTTGCAGATTCGATGTTGTTGAATGTCTCAGGTGAAGACTCAGCCAAGAAACTATGGAACAAGTTGAGAAGCTTGTACCAGTTGAAATCCATAGTAAATAAGTTGTTCATTAGAAATAAATTGTATCTTATGAGGATGAATGAAGGAAGTTCAGTAACTGAGCATTTAAATGTGTTTAATACCATAGTAAGTCAGTTATCTTATGTGGATATTAAAATCACTGAGCAGGAGAAATGTATTAGCCTATTATGTTCTTTGTCAGACTCTTAGGATAGCTTAGTCGTGGCTATAGGGAGTAATTCAACCACATTGGCGCTAGAAGATGTGGTTGCATCTCTAGTGTCAGAAGAAATGAGAAGGAAGAACATGGAAGGATCAACTAAAGATGCTTTAATGGTCAGAGGTCGATAGGTTGACATAGATAAAGGCAAATTCTTCGGTTGAAAGTCTAAGTCAAAGGGTAGATCTAAATCCAGTGTTCAGTCGCCGAGAAGATGTTGGAAATGCGGTAAAGTTGGGCATTATAAAAAGGACAACAAGTAGAAGGCAATGGAAGTCAGTACAGGACCCGATGAGAAGCAGTCAACTAAGAGAAAGACTACTCCAAACAAAGGAGGTGATGTGTATTTGGTGTCGACAAGTACACAATCAGATCAAGATGTTTAGTTGATCGAGTTAGGAGCATCTTATCATATGACACGACATACAGAATGGTTTTGCGAATATGAACGATATGAAGGAGGAGATGTGTTCTTGTGGGACAACTCAACAACCAAAATTGTCGGACGGGGAAGAGTTTGACTGATATTGAAGGATGGGAGGAGTAAAACCCTTTCAGGTGTGCTACATATCCCAGGTTTGACAAGAAACCTGATATATGTCAGCAAGATGAGTGATGGAGGAGTGCACACTCTAGTTCAAAAGGATACGTGCAAAATGGTCAGACGTGTGATGGTCTTAATGAAAGGATTTCAGATTGGAACCCTATACAAGTTATTAGGGAATGTTGAATCGACTGGACGCAATAGCATTGTTGTTCTTGAATTCAAATCAACTTCTACTTGACTCGACTCATCTCGGGTTGAGTCGATTCAAACCGACTCCACAAGTCTTGGTCAAATCGACCTAACCATGTTATGGCACGAGAGGATGGGACACATTGGAGAAAAAGGACTTTGAGTTATGCATAACAAGGTATGGTTGAAGATTTTCCTTAATGTAATTTAGAAGTCGATTTTTGTGAACATTGTATATATGGAAAACAAAGTCTAGTAAGGTTCCCATCTGGAGCGACAAGGGCAAAGGGGATTCTAGAATTGGTTCATAGTGATGTGTTTGGCCATGTTTCAATGCCTTCACTTGGTAGATCATTGTATTATGTTTCCTTCATAGATGATTTTTCTAGGAAGACATGGATATATTTCATGAGAAAGAAATCATATTTTTTTTAGAAATTCAAAGAGTTTAAGTCTCTTGTGGAAAACCAGAAAGATAAGAAGATTAAGGTGTTGAGAACTGACAACTATGGTGAATTCGGTGGAAACGATTTTAAGTAGTTTATCATAGCATGCCAAAACACCACACCATATACCCCACAACAAAATGGAGTTGCTGAAAAGAATGAATGGAACATTCATGGATAAGGCAAGGAGCATGCTCAGTGGTGTTGGGCTCGCACAAAAATTATATTCAAAGGCAGTTGACACCATAAAATATTTGGTGAATATGTCTCATTTGTCGGCACTATTCGACTCGACTCCACATGAGGTATGGTTTGGTAAGAAGCCTTCGCTTTCAAATCTCAAAGTATTTGGTTGTGATGCATTTGTACATGTTCCCAAGGAAAAGAGGAGCAAGTTGGACAAGAAGGCAATCAAATGTATTTTCATTGGATACAAATAATGAATGAAAGGATATAAGCTCTGGGATCCTGCATCAAGGAAAACAGTGTATAGTCGAGATGTGGTCTTCAGAGAAGTTGGAAGGAAGTTAAAGTTTGAAGTGGTTCAAACAGAGAATAATCCAGAGAAGGTGAGGTTTGAATTGAGGAACAAAGAAGATGATTCAGTTGAGTCGACTGAATCAGATGAGGAGATGGAACAACTGACCCTGGTCTTAAGAAGGTTTGAACGAGTAAGGAAACTAGTCAAAAGGTATATTATGCCCGACTTTTGTTCCACATTTGTGTTAACTGCCACTGATGATGAGCCCAAGCTTGTCAGGGAGGCAATTGACTCAACAAAGGGTAGACTCTGGAAGGACACCATGGACGAAGAGATGGAATCCTTGCATAAGAATGAGATGTGGGATTTAGTTGAATTACCTAATGGAAGAAAGTTTGTTGGTAGCAAGTGGGTATTGAAGAAGAAGATGAATGCAACAAGTCAAGTCGAGAAATTCATAGCTCGACTGGTAGTGAAAGGATATTCCCAAGTCAAAGGAGTGAACTTCGATGATATTTTTTCCCATGTTGCAAAATTAACTTCCATCAGAGTACTAATGTCTCTGACTACAACATTTGATCTAGAAATAGAATAGGTGGATGTGTAGACATCGTTCCTACATGAGGACTCGGAAGAATAAATCTACATGAAATAGCTTGAAGGATTTGTATTAAGGGTCAAGAAAGATTTGGTGTGCATATTGAAAAGATCCCTTTATGGTATAAATAAATCACCAAGGATATGGTATCAAAAGTTCGACACATACATCCTTAGTTTTGGATTTGTGAGAAGCAAAGTTGATCACTACATATATTCCAAGGAAGAAGGTGAGTGTTTCATATATGTAGCATTGTATTTTGACAACGTGTTGTTGATCGGAAACAACATGGATGTAATAAAGGAGGTGAAGTAGCACAATTCGACATGAAGAATCTCGGTGTAGTGAACTTCATTATGGTGATGGAGATTGAGAGAGATTGAGCAACTAGAAAGCTTCAGTCGAATCAGAAGAAGTGTATTGAAATAGTTTTGAAACATTTCAACATGCAGGATTGAAAACCTATAAAGGTGCCAATTCATGTGGGAGCAAGGCTAACTATTAAACAATGTCCAAAGACACAAGAAGAAATAGAGGATATGGCATGTGTCCCCTATGCAAATGTTGTTGGTAATCTAATGTATGTGATGGTCTACACTTGACTAGACATTGCCCATGCAGTGGGAGTGTTGACCAGATACATGTCAACACCTAGAAAGGAGCATTGGACAGCGGTGAAGAGAGTATTCAGGTATTTGTGTGGCACAAAAGACTATGTTATATGCTACCAAGAGAAACTTGGAAATGGCAATGAAGTAGATGTACATGGCTTTGTTGATGTCGATTGGGTTGGAGATATGGATCAACGAAGGTCAACCAATGGATATTGTTCAAGATGTTCAGTGGAGCAATCAATTGGTTGAGTAAGCGATAGGCAGTCGTAGCCTTATCAACAACAGAAGTTGAATACACGACAACCACCCATGGAAGCAAAAACAATATGGCTACAACGGTTGTGTTCAAGGATCGGGTTTGAGCAAAGAGCTATGAAGATAAGTTGTGACATTCAAAGTGCAATATTTATGGAAAAGAACCCAGCTTATCATTCCAAGACTAAGCATATTGATGTACAATACCATTCCATAAGAGACACGGTGGAAAACAACAAGGTGTTGCTGGAGAAAGTAAACACGTTGGAAAACATAGCATGCTCTTTGACCAAGTTTGTGAGTGTTGTGAAGTTCTCTTGGTGCAGAGAGGCAATGAGAATTGTTGCCCTGGGTATGTAAACAAAAGTTCAGGAAACTCTTGGTTCAGTAAAGAAGACAACAAATGGAAGAATGTTGTGTTGTTATACTCTTTGCAATGAAAGTCTAGTCGAGGTGGATCGGCTGGGAGTGAAATTTGAAGGTTGAGGTGGATCGATCAGGCAAAGTCGAAGTTGAAGTAATCGACAACAAGTCAAAGTGTTCAACCAACAAGAGGTTGACAGGCGATCGTGTGGCAACCGAATGAAGGTCAACTGGTAGTTGATTGGTAATCCGATTGGAAGTCGATTGTAATAGAATCGTGAGATTCGTGGGATTTGCAGCCAAGGATCTACGTGGATCAATCTTGGATGTTCCTACTAATATTTAGTAGTAGGTTGTTGGTCATGTAGATGTAAGTCGAATTGGCTATAGGGTTGTTCTTGTGTAAAGCAAGAGGGTATGATGTCAATTATGTCTTAGGTGTAGACCAAGGTTGGGCATGTAACCCTTTATTTTGAATGAATAAGATAACAAGAGAGCAAGATGCTCAAGGACTGTTGGTTTTCCCTTTTGGGTTTCTAGGGTAAAATCTTTTTGTGATGTGAGTTTTCTTTGCTATTTGTTTTCTAGCTTAAATATGTATTCCTCTCTTCTGCTAGGTTTAGTGTGGAAGTATAATTTCCTAACATACCATGACAACAAAATGATAGTTTTGAGTTGATATGCGCATACAATGTCAACTTCAAAATGTTCTTGAACTTGGTTGAGAACATCTGAGTCATAAGCAAAAGAAACAAACGTAATCGCAAGACTCTTTATACCAAATCATTCCTTTGAGTGGATTCAATGGAAGGACCAATTTTTAAGAAACCAAATGATCTAGAAAACCCATATTCGGTATGACTTTTGAGCACAAATACCAAACTATGTGGGCCAAGTGTGGGGAATTTCAAAGGACGAGAACGTGTTAATCCACTAGAAGAGATGGTTGTGAGTGTAAATGGTGTGTTGTGCTCTGGTTATCTTACACAAAACATAGGGTTGGTTGGGAATACATTGTGGATTGAAGTTGGTGGTAGAATATAGCCAAAAGGAGGGCGGTAGGAGACCAATATGCCTTGTACAATGCATACACACAACCCCATGCAAGCCAACAATTCCATAAATTAACAAGGCAATTGTCAATTGTCCAATGATCAATGAAATGAGTGGGATTGAGATGCAACAAGCTAACGATCAATTTCTAGTTCTAGCATACCATTGCACAACATTTAACTAGTGAACCCACAACTAATGACTTGAGTTGTAGCTAATTCCACCCACACATACACCAACTTGATTCCATTCCAGCGATTCATTTAACATAACCAAAACAACAAGAGGGAAAAAAACATCCACAATGTAGAGTGTCCAATCACACACCAAGACACCATTTTTATCCTAAAAACTCAACATTTGATGGAGATTTTTATTATGCTCGGGAGATAATCACAGAGGGGTGAGTTATGCATAGACTGTGTATTGTTACTCACTGTCAATACCAAAATTGCAGATGGCCATGGCTCAGAGACACCTTCACTCAACATGGACAAGATCCTTGACTCCTTCATCCACCGAACTTCGAGTAGGTTCCCTCTTCGAGCTTTGATTTATGATATTTTCCTCCCAAGTTCTCCTTGCATATCCTGTTTGTTTTCCTGCACTGTAACCTTCATTTTTTTAATGCTTTCTTTTGGAAGGCCAACCATCACAATGGTTCATTTGCACTTCCAAATTTGCCAAAAAGGTAAAATAAAACAAAATTTATGAAAGGTCTCACAAGGATTTAATTAGGATCACACCTCCCCATTTGAAGGCTTTTGGTCCCCAAAAAGCTAGACCGTCGAGGAGATGGAAGCACGTGGCCTTCATTTGCTTCTTTGTATCCACCATTCCATTGCTAACAAAGGTTGGTTGTTTCTTGCTTGTCTACCCCTATTTTGTTGTTTCACAATCTGTGATACTAGATAATCCATAAAAAATGGGCTTGTGGCCTATCCATTTCGTCAATATGGATACCAATTTCCAAATAAGAAAAATATTGTGTCTCTTATTTTCACTATTAGACTATAAAATGTTGCTCTGCAAGCAGATTCTACCTCGGTCAAAATAAAGATTGTGTATCAACAAATTTTGTTGTTTTATGGCAATTCATTGATTCTAGTAACCTCTCCAGGGTGTATGATGGTCTTGAAATTCTTCACAAAAGGAGACAATGCCTCTTCATTAAACTGAGATATACATACACCTGTCACAACCCTTGGTTTCACAAGTAGAAATTACCAATGTATTTGACATAGTGCCATCAGTCTACTATGAGAAGTATAGGGGGACAAGAATGCTTTGACAACAACTAATGAAACAAGTAGTCCCTTTGTAGATTGATAATGCATGTTGCTTGATCATCCAATGTGCTCAATTAGCGAGCCCCAAAAATTAATTAAAAAATAAATGTTTACCATGACAACAAAATGACATAGTTGAGCCAATATGCGCATATGATGTCAACTTCAAAATGTTCTTGAACTTGAATGAGCACATCCGAGTCAGAAGAAAAATAAACAAATGTAACTGCAATACCCTTTTTACGAAATCGTTCCTTTGATTGGATCCAGTGGAAGGACCAATTTTTAAGAATCCAAATGATCTAGAAAACCTAGATCGTTATGACTTATAGGTACAAATGTCAAACCATGTGGCCCAAGTGTGGGGTGTTTCATAGGCTGATAATGTGTTAATCCACTAGAAGAGGTGGTTGTAAGTGTAAAAGGTGTGTTGTGCTATGGTTATCTTGCACTTAACACATGGGTGTCTGGGAATACACTATGGATTGAAATTGGTGACAGAATAGAGCCAAAAGGAGTGCAATAGGAGATCGATACACCTTGTATAAGACATACAAATAGTCCCAAGCAAGTCAAAGATTCCATAAACTAATAAGGTGATTGTTCACTGTCTAATTATTAATGCAATATGTGGGATTGAGATGCAACAAGCCAACAATCCATTTCTAGTTGTAGCATACCATTGCTCAACATTTAATCGATGAACCTGTTAGCACTCTGTAATTTTCCCAAGGTTGTGGAGGAAGTCACAGAGGTAACATCAAACCACTTGGAGTCCTGGATCTAGCCCTCCAAGACTCTGAGAGGGCTCTTTCTGTCTGATATAAATTTGTTTGCTGGGAATTTTAGGCTAGTTATAATAGTACAAGGTTGTTTGATTGATTGATGATTTTTTGGATGTTAGTTTTAGGTTTGGGCTTCAAAGATCAGACATGCAAAGGTATAATGGGGCAAGATAGGCACACACTTTATCACTTTGGGTTTCTCATTGTGTATATGGGAGATAGAGAGGGTTTCAAAACGAGCATGGTCTCATGAATTCGTTTATATCGGAAGAAAATGAACATAAATGTGAAGCTTCTCCAAAATAGAGCATTGAAGTAATGAATTTTGTTTATCACCTAAGAAACCAATCACATGAAACGTGGAAATGTAATGGAAAGGCACAATACATTCAAAAATAGGATCACAGAAGAAAAAACACTGCTAAAGCACATACCATAGGAATCCCAAAATAATAGTTGCAAATTCTGTCTATTAGTTCCAGCCAAGTTTTCTTATACAATAGTGTTCTCAAAATTCAATTCCACATCATCCAACCTCCTTAATACATTTAAAGTAAAACAATTTATAGAAAATACTCTTCCCTAGGCTCAAGAGGTCGAATTCAACAACCTAGCCAAAAGTAGAAACAAATCCCTGAAAATCTTGAAGTGTGTGCCATGAAAGATGGGTCGAATTGCTGAAAATAGGGGTCAAATTAGATGCTTGTATCTCCAAGACTGTGAAAGCTGTGAAAAAACTAAAAGAGGTTATTATATATGATCATGTCTTGGGAAAAAACCTCTTTCGGTTTTTTCAAATTCATCTCCAACTCTCCAAAATAGCCACCGCAAAAACATGACAAGATTAGGAAAACTAGAAACCTGAAAAATGGTGCTCAGAGATGGCTTTGATTCTCCCAATTCCTAATACCTGTGAAAAAAATGAGAGAGGTTATTGTTATTCAATTCGTTGCAGAGAAAAACCTCTCTCATTTTTTCAAATTCCCTCTGGTTTTCCCGGAAATGCTCTTGGAAGACAAGTGGTCAAGTTGGGAAAAACGGTTTTGATTTTGGGGAAAAGTAGTTTTGGAGGGAGATAGGTGGTATCCCGAACCCCCCCTGGGGTGGTAAGTGGTATTAAGGGGGCGGGGGGGGGGGTCCGATATATGGGGAAATATGTGTGGGTTTTAAACTTAGGATCGTTTTTAGTTTTTTTAATTAATTCGTTTTTTGTTTTTTATTATTGTTTGTTTTTTGTTTTTTATTATTGTTTGTTTTTTGTTTTTTATTATTATTTGTTTTTGTTTTTATTATTTATATGTTTTTGTTGTTTTATTTTTGAATTGTTTTATGTTTATAAAGTTTTTATTTTATTTTATTTAATGTTTAATTCTAAAACATTAACCTAATTGCTAACTTAATGTTTTTTATCCTAAGCTTGTTTATGCATGTAGGGACGAAAACAGTGGAGGGGTGAAAAAATGAAGGGCGAGGGCATGAAGGGTGCAGCAGGGTGATGAAGGATCGGGCGAAATGGATGGAGGGGAAATGGAATCAACCGAGCCCAACAAGCCAGATGTCTTCATCACGGGAGCAACGTCAAATAAACATCTAAAGAATCAAGTTACCTATGATTATAGGACCCCAACATAGGCTCCACCTGGGGACGACAACTCTTTTGAGAGGTGACAAGAACCATAGAACTCTGAACACGTAGACCAATGCCTTATCCATTGGGCCATGGAGTCAATACAACTACAATATTCAAACTGGCTCAAATTAGACTGAACGGTGAACTATATACTATCAACTGCAAACTCTACTGGAAACCATACAATGCTGAAAAAGATGCTCAAATGAATGAGCTTATTCAAACTGCTACCTATCCTACATTGCTGATAATTGTGTTATTCTAAATGATACAATAATGCCAGTGCAACCGGTCAAGCAACTGCTTTAATAACTCTGCTCTTTCACAGTTTTTAACCAGTATCAGAAATATAACTTGCATGGGCAACATAGATTGATTTCCAACCTGATCTTCACAACACAAAGCCCTGGGACTGTGGACAATCACAAAAACTTTAGGTATTAATGGGCATTCTGAAAATAATAGCTCCTCCATATAGACAATTATAGGATCATGATAAACATGACCTATCTCCTGATATTCAAATCTATCCATTTTAATACCATGACTTGATAATACACATATGCCATCTGTATCATTACACAAATTCTGATTTGTTTGTAGATTTTCTATGAAATTTGAGAAGAAGTTGTTGTTGAATCAAACCATGAAAATGACTGTCTAACCATGTCTATATCGTAAATGCTTTCAAGTCCATAATTGGCACATGAAACATGATCTTGACAACACAAGTCATCCAACAAATCAGCTATTGGATCCTTGAGAGACTGAGATGACTGTTGCATTGATTCAAATGAAATTTCATGACTTTGTATGTATTTATCCTTCAACATTTGCTCAAGGATCTCCTTCAAAATTTGAAATGAATTAAAGACTAATGGTACAAAGTTATATTCCACTGATTCAAATTTTGTTTCGGGCTTCGAACTTTCATCTGGAATTTGAAAGTCAAGGGAACTTAGTGGCTGTAATCCTAGATCTAAAACAACTTCCATGTCATCAATGACATCCTTAGCTGATTCATTAGAAGATTCTACATCTTCACTATTTACAATTTGTTTATGATTTTCTCTCAAAAATTGAAATGAAGAGAAACATAAGGATAAAGTCTTTCCACCTACTCTGAAATTTTCTACATTTTGCTCATTGTTGTCATGATTGTTATGCACATGCTGACAATCATGTTTGAATTGCAACTGATCTTCTTCCTCCCAACAATATGTTGTTGATTGCTTTGGAAAATCCATCTTGATGTAATCCTCATCATATTAATCATGCTTGGGTAGATCATCCATGAATGAAATGTCATAAAACATACACATCATATCAGTTGATGGATCTTCTACACGTTGAGTTGGAGTTTCATCTTTAACTGTGTTGTGAATTGAATACGTGAAACAATCATTTTCCAATCCATGATACCAAGGATGAGCTGCAAAGTGTTTGGGAACAATGACCCTTTCTTTCTCTGTAACCAATGAAACATGATGCCCTTGAACATCAAGTTCATTTCCCATGATGACTTTTTGCATCATTTCTTTCATTGTGCTAGACAGAATGTCCAGTTTAGCTTATGAAGATTTCAGCTACTCCTTTGCTATTTTATCCTTCTCCACTACTTTTGACTTTGCCTTTTTGTTTAGCAGGTTAGCTTCCACATCAACTGCAATATTTTGCATCTCTTCAAGGGTTGCAGTGTCCCTTTCTCTTAATTGGAATGCCATCTCTAGATCAAAGGCATCTAGGTAGTGTAAGAGAGCTAATCCTGGGGGTGGCCTTATATCAGTAGGCATTGAATGATACACCTTATTGAACCTGGCTGAAAAGTGTTGTACTATCTCCCCTGGCTGTCTTTTCAAGTGGTCATACTCTTCTAGGATGAGAAAAACCTTTCCCATGGCCACCCATCTATCTAGGAAAACTTGCATAAATTGATGAAAATTGTTAATGCTTACATCTGGAAGATTCCTAAACCATTTTTTAACTTTACCTTGCAAAGATAGGGAAAACATCCTGATACAGACATCATCTTCTTCCACCTCAAACAAATCAAGAAAATCTTGAAGACTTTGAATGTGCTTTTCAACAATGATCTTCTCATTTTCTCCATCAAACCTGGGCAGATTATTGTTATAATTTGCATGGAAGTCATGGAGAATAGGAGGTAAAACCAGAGGCTTGTATATGTTTGGGACTTTTATAGGTATGGGAGTTAAAGAAAGGGGCTTATAACTATCTGAAATTTTAACAAGAATTGGAGGTAAAGCATGAGGCTCGTGTCTAACTGGGCTTTCTACAGGTATTGGAGTGTGTGCCAGAGCTATAGGGATGGGCTCAATCCTTTGAGGCTCTTCAGGTTGAAATGGATCACTATGAATTTCAGCAATATACTCTTGACCAGGATCATAATAAGAGAGAAAATAATTACAAATAAAACCAAAAATGTCTTGAATACAATTTGAGCTTGAATACCTTATCTTTTCAGATTGCTTTGTCATGTTTTAGGTTCTTCATCCAGTGGAGTCCTTGAAACTGATTGGAGTTGATTGGAGTCACCAGGTGGATGATTCAGCCTTCTTGTGTCTGATCACTGTCCACCATCAGTAATCAAAGCTGGAACTTCATATGCTTTTTGAGGAACAATCCCCAGTATGGTCGCCACTATTGTTAGCACTCTGTAATTTGCCCAAGACCATGGCAGAAATCACAGAGGTAACATCAAACCACTTGGAGTCCTAGATCTAGCCCTCCAAGACTCATAGAGGGCTCTTTCTGTCTGATATAGCTTTGTTTGTTGGGAATTTTAGGCTAGTTATAAGAGTACAGGGTTGTTTGACTGATTGATGATTTGTTGGATGTTGGATTTAGGTTTGGGCTTCGAAGATCAGACTTGCAAAGGTATAATGGGGCAAGCTAGGCACACACTTTAGGACTTTGGGTTTCTCATTGTGTATATGGGAGATAGAGAGGGTTTCAAAATGAGCATGGTCTCATGAATTCGTTTATATCATAAGAAAATGAACATAAATGTGAAGCTTCTCCAAAACAGAGCATTGAAGTAATGAATTATGTTTATCACCTAAGAAACCAATCACATGAAACATGGAAATGTAATGGAAAGGCACAATACATTCAAACATAGGATCACAAAAGAAAAAACACTGCTAAAGCACATACCACAGGAATCCCAAAATAGTAGATGCAAATTCTGTCTATTAGTTCCAGCCAAGTTTTCTTATACAATAGTGTTCTCAAAATTCAATTCCACAGCATCCAACCTCCTTAATACATTTAAAGTACAACAATTTATAGAAAAGACTTCCCTGGGCTCAAGAGGTCAAATTCAACAACCTGGCCAAAAACAGAAAGAAATCCCTGAAAATCTTGAACTGTTTGCCATGAAAGATGGGCCGAACTGTTGAAAATAGGGGTCAAATCAAACGCTTGTATCTCCAAGACTATGACAACTGTGAAAAAACTGAAAGAGGTTATTGTAGATGATCCTGTCCTAAGAAAAAACCTCTTTTGAGTTTTTCAAATTCATCTCCAACTCTCCAAAACAACCACTGCAAAAACATGACAAGATTAGGAAAACTGGAAACCTGAAAATGGTGCTTAGAGATGGCTTTGATTCTCCCAATTCCTAATACCTGTGAAAAAACTGAGAGAGGTTGTTGTTCTTCAAACCGTTTCCGAGAAACACCTCTCTCGGTTTTTAAAAATTCCGTCTGGTTTGCCCGAAAACGCTCTCGGAAGACAAGTGGTCAAGCTGGGAAAAACGATTTTGATTTTTGGGAAAAGTGGTTTTGGAGGGGGATAGGTCGTATCCCGGACCCCCCCTGGGGTGGTAAGTGGTATTGGGGAAGGGGGCGGGGGGGGGTCCGATATATGGGGAAATATGCATGGGTTTTAAACTTAGGATAGTTTTTAGTTTTTTTAATTAATTCGTTTTTGTTTTATTATTTGTTTTTTGTTTTTTTTTTATTATTTGTTTTTGTTTTCATTATTTATATGTTTTTATTGTTTTATGTTTATTATGTTTATTATGTTTATTATTTAATGTTTAATTCTAAAACACTAACCCAATTGCTAACTTAATGTTTTTTATGTAGGGATGGAAACGGTGGAGGGGTGAAAAAATGGAGGGCGAGGGCATGAAGGGTGTGGCACGGTGGTGAAGGATCGGGCGAAATGGATGGAGGGGGAAATGGAATCAACCAAGCCCAACAAACCAGACATCTTCATCATGGGAGCAACACCAAATAAACAACTAAAGAATCAAGTTACCTATGATTATAGGACCCCAACAAAACCCATAACTAATGACTAGAGTTGTAGCTAATTCCATCCATACATGCACCAACTCGATTTAATTCCAACAATTTATTTAACATAAGCAAAATAACAATAGGAAAGAAAGCATCCATAGTGCAGAGTGTTTAGTCACACTCCAAGACACAATTTTTATCCTAGAAACTCAATATTTAATGGAGATTTTTATTATGCTTGAGAGACAATTACAAAGGAGCGAGCTTTACATATAATATGTATTATTACTCACTATCAACACCAAAATTGTAGATGGCCATGGCTCAGAGACACCTTGGCTCAGCATGGATAGGCTCATTGACTCCTTCATCTACAAAACTTCGAGTAGGTTGCCCTCTTCGAGCTTTCATTTTTGCTACTATCCTACCAAGTTTTCCTTGAATCTCCCATTTGTTGTGTTTCATTACATCCTTTATTTTTTTTAATGGTTGCCTTTGGAAGGCCAACCATCACAATGCTTCATTTCCACTTCCAACTTTGCTAAAAAGACAAAATAAAATTAAAAAACAAGGACATGCTTATTACAAAATTTACAAAAGGTTTGACAAGGATCCAATTGGAATCACTTATATTGTTAAGGATATGGTAAGCTAAAAGGAAATGGTACTCATCCTGAACCCCCTTGGTATCACCCCCGAATGGGGTGATAGCAAGAACAATATAGGCAATTAAATATGTGAACAATTGGAGGGTAAGGAAGGATGTGCCCAACATATGGTACAAAAAAACATCATGGAAACCATATAAACGATCACTTAAGGTGGCACGATGCACACCTTTGTGAAGTTATTCATGTGCAAGAGGATTAGAAGATACACATTTCCCTTCATTATCATGAATGTGGAGGTAGAATGAAGGAACATAGGTAATATTATGGCAATCAAGGTAGCATTTTGTTTTTGTTATAGCAATATGAGGGGTAACCATTGTGATTGGGAGGATCTTGAGCTTATTAGGGCTACCCTTTTGCGTTTGGAGAAGCTTATGTGTGTCGAGCTTGAATGTACACTGGTGAAGAGTATGGAGACATCGTTGGAGCAAGATAAGTAAAATATAAATGAGGAGAAACAGAGAGACAAGGATGAGCGTGTTACGAGGAAAATATCTCTATGGCTTGGGGTAAACCACAACAGACGAAATGACACCCAGAAATCAACTCTAATCTCAAGTACGCTAGACAAATGGAGATGCTAACAAAAGGAAGGTTGGAAACCTACCTCTTCCAAACATCTGAAGAAGATCACGGTTGAGCTCACGATCCAACGCTTGATACCTGCAACTTGTCCTCAACATCCAAGATACACAAGCATATGGAAATTATATGAAACATTAGCATATAAACTAGCATAATCCATTAACATATATAACAAATATGCCCATGGGAAGTAATACAAATATTTGCAACATATAATTGGATGAGAAAAGAGTATTTCTATTAATGTAATTAGCAAAAGTACATAGGTGACAAACTTTTGTATTGGCACATATCAGAACTGAGAAACTAAGTCCCTCCACATGGGCCTTCACCACTTCAATCCTCCACAAAAGCAAGTTCACAAGTAGTGGGAATAATTGAGTTTCTCCTTCTCAAGATAGGAAGAGCTTGGGGTTAAACAAAAAATAAGTTCAGACTTTCAAGGACAAAGATATGTAGACTCAATACGAGGTGAAATTTCTCTAGAGTGTCTTTGCTCTCAACCATGAATATCCTCAAGGCTTGTATATGGCTCAATTTATAGCCTCCAAATGGATTTGAAGGGTCAAGTCAAAGCATTTCCAATACATGGAAGGTCAAGGATCATGGATCTCATGACTTGGCATCGAAACTTGAAATATTTTTTAATTTTTGAGCACAAAACTCGATGTACACGGGATGTAATGGAGCAATCAGCGTATACGCAAGTTGTCTGACTATAGCCCGCATATATGTACAAAATTTTGAAATTTTGACTCTGGATGAGCCACAATAGGAAAATTGAGTCTGTCGAGGGAAGGGGAAGGCCATCAAAGCATAATGCATGGAGTGTGGAAAAAATTGCTATAACAGAGCGGGAGGAGGAAGATGGACCTAAGGACAAGACAGTCTAGGAAAAAGGTAAGAGGTTAGGAAGACCCCGTAAGTAAGATCAACAAACAACTTCAATTTGTTGCAAAAAGGAGATGACTCGAGACCCCAACTACAAGGGAGAAAGGTAAGGATATGGCTTCTAATAGCTCCTCTCACACAAAATTACACAAAAGAGATACTTGGTTTCATTTCTCCACATAGAAACATGCACTCCAAGACTACTTTAACAAAATTGGATGACATCGAGAAGATTGTAAATGCAAAGACAAAGTCTATGATGGATGATTTTTTTTTTGTGTGTGTGTTGATGCCTTTACGAAGGACCTTGGGCAAAATCGAGGTGGGGACATAAGGGCAAAGTTTGTTTTAACTATTTTGGTATAACAAAGAGTACATTGCTTCCAGTGTGGAAGGTAGAGCCCTATACTCAAGCAACATAGGGGAATACAACCAAAGGGCATAAAGCAAACTAAATTACATCATCAAGGAGCTCAATGATCTCAAAACAACCCCCTTCTTTGCTATGGCTTAGTGGGCCTACTTCATTAATGCGTAGGAAGGAGGAGGTGAGGATAACCCAATCAAGCTCAGGGAAATCTCGCCCAAGGGAAGAATTTGATGTCTATGTCTTATGTGTCTATGAATGTTAACCAACGACTATGATGTATCTTTATGTTTTATTTCCATAAATGGATATTATGTAGTTACTAGATTTAGTCTATTAGTTCTTTCAAATCTAATGAAAATGCATCATTATCTTCTTATTAATAGAGGCCCAGGACAACCTCATAGTCCAGTTTTAGATCCTATAATGAAGAAGTGAGCTTTAAAGGTTATGAATTATCCTCCTCTCAAGGAGAAGTGAGCTTTAAAGGTTATGAATTATCCTCCTCTCAAGGAGAAGTGAGCTTTTAAGGTTATGAATTATCCTCCTCTCAAAGAGTTTTTTGTAATGTTTTGTACTTCTAAGAGAAAACCCCAACTCACTTATCAAAAATAAATCTCCTTTTTATCACAAATTTGCTCATACCAAGATGTTTTTAGATAGTCCAACAACCTATTTCACTGTAGAGGTTATGAGCAATATTCTTGATTTTGGAAACATTCATATTCTATTTCAAGCTCAAAAAGTTGGAAAATAGTTTTGACCATCCAAATTAGAATTTATGCAATCTTGTAGTATTTCAACTTCCTCATATTAATGATTTCATTATCCTTCTAGGTCTTATCTTTAAACTTCACAGGGATGTAAAAATTAATATGGTCAATATTAGTCATTTGATTGTCTTATTTTATGTTTCAATAATTAAACCAATCTTTAGAATCTACAAGACAACCTTTCTTGAGCATATGATGAGTATTGCTTATAAAAGAAACAATAATATGGTGTTTATCTTTGCCCAACTTTAGCAATTTATGTTTATAATCTAAATATATAATCATGGTCTTAGACTGTACAAAAGTATATCCACACTCAATCAAGAGAATAAGGTAAGAAGTATTACATTTAATTTTAAAATTATGGGTTATGAAGCACTTTTGGATTTGCTCAAATTTGTTACAAGTCTTGCAAGGGATGCTACAAGCTCAAACTTCACTCTTGTAAAGAATAATTGAGATAACTAAAGTGTTGAAAAGGATTTTTTTGCATCTTAGTCACAGAGCTTAGAATTCATACATATGTGTTTGAGACCATAATTGTAGCGTTCCCCTAGCTTAGCTGAGGAACATTACTACGTGGAATACCAAAAAATTCGAAATTTCTCTTCTAACTAAATTCATGTAGCTTACCATCTACGAATTATACATGGATTTAACTATTTTTGGATATCCATAAGTATATGTAGCTACATCATGTTGAAATGACATGAATGCAACAAATAAATTCATCTACAACAACATGTAAATCATTCCCATTCTTAGAGTAAAATACATAGCGGTTAAACTCATAAATTAACTTGGAAAATAGATAAACACGTATATTTTTTAAAAGAGTTGTGCAACGAGCTGCTTGGGACAGATGTTCCACCCAACCATAGACTTATTATTCTAGATCTCAACAACAAGTCACCCCCAAGCCGAGGCTAGCAATCCACAAAAGAAGGTGGTCTCACATTGTCCACTCATAGTTCAACCAATGCCACAACCCACTAGCATTCTCCTACAACTATCCTAAATTTCTCTAGCTATCTTCCTCTCAACTTGCCCAACCCAAGGAATGTGCCCCTTCACTACTCTCATTCCATCGGGCTACACCATTCATTTATCCGGGTCTCTCTGGCACATGTAACTGGGAATCTCACTATTGGGAACTCAAAGGAACTCACTTCTAGGAAAAACTACCGTGAAAACAACATCAATCACTTGTTGTTATAGTGAAACTCACACAGGAGTTCACTCTTAAAGCATGACAACTTGGCCCTTCAATCTTTAGCTCCAAAAACGCTCTAGAATTCACCCTCCATGGTTTCTTTAGCTCCATTGCTCTTTTTACTTGTTCTCTGCTTGTTGCTCATGTAAAAACATGCCTGTAAAAACCACCTTATTTGGCCATATAGATTTCCTTTTCCTCCAAGCGAGTTGGCTACTCACTCTACCCAATGTCGATTGTACTTCAACCCCATCCTCACAATAACTATGGGATGTGACTTTTTACACCCACCCTCTTACCGAGTTCAATGATTGGGCTCTCATACACTCAAGGGAAAATAATATGGTTGTCCCCAATGATAATAAAATTTATAAATGTGGGTTTGGATTAATAACCATAAATAATTCCCCCCTTGGACCCTTATTAGACACTCCCTTCTCTTGTGGAAAACTCAACCCCCATTTTTGTCCATATCCCCCAATAGTTGGCATCACATTTTATTTATTTACATTCAAAAATATAATTTGCATATTACATCACTTGGCCACAACCATACATTATATCCACATTATGCATTAATTAAACTAGGGATTATAGTGGGGATGTTACATTCCGAGTTTTTAGCTATCTATGTGGGAAAATGGAGGTTCAAAATTAAATTCCATAATAACTATTTCACAATCATGTTTGCTTTGGCTGATGTTGACATTCTGATTTTCGTGAGTTACCAGGATCTTTACTGGTGCAAAATTATAAGCCTCCAAGGTGCCAAATATATTGTTTTCATTGACCGTACTTTCTTTTGCCAGATTGTCTTTCTATAGTAGTTGTGATTCATCTTGGAATGATTTTAGGGACTCGTCAAACTGTAACATAGAGAGTGGAGTCGATGTAATAACAACTGTTGCCTTCTCATTTTCTTGAAAATTGGATATCTTTAACAATTTCTCCTTGTTTTTATTGTCATGGTCATTCGTAGCAACATTTGAGACCACATTAGTATCTGATAAGCCAAGGGAGATAGAAACATCAAAATTCACTGCTTTCTCAATTGTGTCAACATTTTCTTCACGATTCTTCTCCTCCTTTTCATTGTTGCAAGCTTTCTTGGCTGAAGCTTTTGGCTTTTCCACAATATAAAGAAAAGCAATTTAAATTTAAAACATCAACATCTAACTTCAAATTGTTCGCTGCAGGTTACAAATTATGCAACATGAATGGAAATACTGAAGAGATATCACAGATCAACATCGCTTATACAAGTACACATTGTTTTGACAATATGTTATTTTATCACATAATTGAAGAAACATAAAGTGTAAGGTTTGTAAAGGTTTACTTCAGGATTTGGTGTCCCTCTCTTGATGATCTCGTTGTTGTGAATGATCGCCATGACATGATTCTTGGCTGGTCTTTTAACTATATCATGGTCGAATTTTACCAATAATTTGGGAGCAAGATAACTACTTTTAGATAGTTTGCTCATTTAATCATGCTTGTTGGAACAATTTGTGCTTTGACTAAGCTACTTTCACAACCAGTTTAAGCAGATTTGAAGATCAACCTTTGCAACAAGGAATACAAAACAACCTTTTAAGTTTGTGAGTTAAGACAAGTTGTGCGTTGTATGAATCTAGACAAACAAATATCATTTTTTTTTTTAATTTTAATGCCAAAAACATGAATTCAATTCACAAGCATTACAAATTTTCATCTCCATGATGGCGAAAGTTTCGGATATATATAGAGGAAGGAGAGGGGTATTGCTCACATGGTACGCTAGAACTTCAAAGCCCGCAGATAACAATTTTTCCATCCAACAAGTACCAAAGATTTGTCAAAAAATATTCATTTCTTCCCATACATATATTGTTAAGGTCACCCAAGTTGACTAGTTAGTCGATTTCTATTTTGACAAGTCCTCCATCTTTGTCGACTGAAACTGTTTCGAAATCTGATCAATCTTTTATAGTGGACATCAACTCACCCCTTTCTTGTCTATCTAGATGGGTTGCCAAGAAACTTGAAGTTGTTGGTCCTGATGTTGATAATGTTTCTC
>ML807507.1:103526-119404 GCA_009831015.1 Picea engelmannii | reverse complement strand
AGAATTGTATGTACTAGCTACACATACATTTCTTGTACATATACACTAGTATGTATGAGTTTCCTTGACTTACTTACTAATAATGTCGGTTACTTGTTATGAATGTGTGAACCATGTTCTTGTTCTTTGTACCATAAGATACCCTAACTTCGGGACGAAGTTTCCTAAAGGGTGGGTGTATGTAATGACCCTTAATTATTAAGATGATTAATTTAATAATAATCCTAAAGATGATCTAAATTGTATTTATATCATAAAATAATATTTCTAATTGGATATTATTAAATAGTGTACATGAGGGTTAATGAATAATTAATTATTAAGTGAGTCATTAATTGATTAAGTATTAAATTAATGGTTAAAAATAAAATATAATGTTAAATGGGGTTACGTATCCCATAGGGGGATAACGTAACCAATACGTAAAAGGGAAACAAATAAATAAGGGATAAGGCAATTAATAGGGGATAAAGCAATTAATATTGGGATAAGGCCTTTACGAAGGGGATAAGGGTAATAAAGAGTTAGGTGGGAGTAAATGTGCGGGGCGATGAAGGAGGGATAAGGGAGGTGGAGAAGGATTATGAAGGGGGATTCATTCATGCATTCGAGGAGAGGTGGAGAACTGGGAGTATTGGGACAGAGAGAAATTTTACAGTGGGATTTACAGTGCACCGGGGGGCTGAAAAGGTTTTTGGCTCGGAGGGCTAGGACACCCATTGATGTCCTAGGGCTAGGCGTACTAGTTGGTAGGGTGGCTGGTTTTGGGGTGTCCTAAGGAGCAGGTTCAAGCGAAGAGAGCAAGCTGCTGCGGATAGCATCAGACTGAGGTATGTAAATTCAAATTCATGAATGGTTTACTTAGATTATTACTTATTGTCAAATTCTACTTGCGTAAGTGTTAGCGTAAGTTTTGAGATAAATTGTAAATTATGAAAATTTTACTTCTTTAAAGGCTTATAGAAATTACAGAAATTTGGGAAGAAATTTAAACGTTAATTTAAATCCGGTTACTACACTCTTCGAGGGGGCATCCTCCTATTGAGCTACAACTCACAACACAATAATTATCTTCATATGCCATTACCTTTCTTGAACCCCTTTATATAGTGATACCATCACCTAAGAGCATTCTAGAGGAGGAATCTTCTAGAAGTAGAACCTTCTAAGAAGTCCTCTTACATTTGTTATATCTAACTACCCATTTATTATATCTAACTACCATAGTGGGCCTTATTTAATAATATATTGGAACTAGTCCACCTTACATTGAATGACCTCCACTATTATCACTATGGGCCCTCTGTCCCCCACCCCCACTACCTCTCTAGCTACCTTATATTCCATCCCCCTTATGAAAGCGTTGTCCTCAATGCTTGATGTACAACCATATACCAGGGTCCCATGGATAATTGTGGACCATAATGTTAAAGAATATTGGAGAACCAAGGTCCCATGTAGAAAGGAAAGACACCATGCTGAAGTAGTCCAACCACCATTGTAAGCCCGGGTCCCATGTCCAAGTGCTCATGTGAACTCCCTGTGGAATATTTTGGAACCCAATAACCAACTCAAAATGATGCTCCAAAGACTGACACTTGTCATGTGGATCCAAATAAGAAGATCCATTCACATAATGGAAAAGGGTCGTAGAAGAGTCTGGAAGGAATAATACCATTGTATAATATATAGGATGGACACTAGTAATAATCATTGGCTCTCGATTTGTCACATTGATTCTCTCTACAGAAGGTGGATTAAAGTCATCAAATAAAATATGAAAGTGGTTGTCATCCCATAAATGACAACTATCCATATATAAATCATCACAATCGGCCTCAAGATCATACAAATCATGTATTTATTGATTATATTCATCCATGATGTCCACCATAAGAAATATCTCCTGCATGTTATCCAATGAATCTTGAATACTACGAAAACTATTATTGAGGGCATTTGCAAGGTCATGCAATCTAACATCCAATGTGTGATACAATTGAGATTTGAATGCTTCAGTAATTTGTAGAATTTCTTTGAGGGATTGAGAGGAAATATCCATATGAGCACCCTATTAACAATTCGGTCCCACAGCCATCATGATAAAACCCCAAAAATAGAACAACAAGTTACGACAAAAAATCGCGGTTTTTTTCTGGAAAAACCCTAAAAAACTGCCGAATTTAAAATGCTCATAACTTCACTTCCTGGACTTTGTTTTAGTTGATTTGTTTTTTGAAATTGGTTGAAATTGTGAGAGGAACTTAGATCTGTAATTTGTTTGGGAAAATTCGGCCTCCAGCTGCTACAAAAATAAATAAAAAATTGCGCCGCCGTTTGCGGAAAAAACTGTGAAAAATTGCAGATTTTAAAACTTCAATATCTTGACTTCCCGGACTTCGTTTCAGACGATTGTTTTTTTCAAATTGGGTGTTTTTATGAGAGGAACTCAGATATACAACCTGTTTCTGCAATTTTTTCATAGAAATATACAAAAAAATTATGGAATGTCATGACCCTCTTTTTTCTTCTCTAGAAAAAAAAATCTGCAAAAATAAATAATATTTGCCCACAATGTCTGCCAAGGAAAGTGCTATGATACCACTTTTTAAGTACCTATAACATATCTGCAAATATACTTTATAAATAACCAAGAATAAACCATAAACCATTCACCATAACAATGAACACAAGAAATATCCAAAACCCTTAGGGTAGGGCAACACCATACAATGGATCCTATTATGGAAGAGATCCTCTCCTGTTCACTTGCCTATTCGAGGGGGTATCCTCCTATTGAGCTACTGCTCCAATACAATAATTCTCTTCATATCCCATTACATTGCTTGAACCCCTTTATATAGTGCTACCATCACCTAAGAACATTCTAGAGGAGGAATCTTCTAGAAGTAGAACCTTCTAAGAAGTCCTCTTACATTTATTATATCTAACTACCCATTTATTATCTCTAACTAATATAGTGGGCCTTATTTAATAATATAGTGGACCTAGTCCACCTTATATTGAATGACCTCCACTATTATCACTATGGGCCCTCTAGGCCCCCCCCACTACCTCTCTAGCTACCTTACACTGACCTTTGGGTTTCTCATACTCTGCAATCCGATTTGGAAGAGAAACCCCAGGGTAGTATTTTAGAGGATGGTTTTAAACCTCTATTTAACAAAGAATTGATTTCTAGGGTTGTTGTATATTTGAATTATAAGTTAGTATTAGGAAACATAGAACCTATATCCTCCAAGGAAAATTATAAGCTGAGGGAAGAGGATAGAGAATACATGATTTCTAACCAGTACTATATCATTGAAATAGAGGGATTTCCATCAACATTCAGAAACTTTTTAATCTCATAATGGGAACATACCAATGATATTTCTTTAGAAATTGTATCAAATGTTCATCTTGAATATCAAGAGAATAGTGAATATGTTGTAGTCTATGAAAACTATCCCACTGAGGAAACTAATTCATTCTTACAATATAAATATTTATATACTCTCTAAACAAATCTATTTGATATTGTCCACTTACATGAGAATCCACCATCTTATCATGCAACCAAAATCTTATATCATTTTTTCTAGGAATAAAACCCAAAGTGATGAGAGAGAACGAGAATATTCCAAACTTTAATTGATCAAAGATCCATTCGAAATCACAGTACATCTAGGGTGCACAATTTCAAAAATCCTATGTGATTGGAATTTTTGGAACATAATGAAACAAATTTTGATCGTGATAATCTTGTTTTTGATGATTATGTTTCTATTTCGGAAATGAGTTTGAGTATCGATATATAATTCTTTAATCATTTAAAATCTAGAATTACTATCTCTATGCACATATGTCAATGATAGAAGAAATTGAGCATAAAGCACACAAAGAATTTTCAAATTCCCATGGGGAAATAACAATAAATAGACATCCCATAATCATTCAAGATAATGGAAACGAAAAGCTAATCCAAGTAGAATTTCCAACTAGATTTGTTTCAGAGTCACAAGTTAATCTTTAGGAGCAGGTACATCACTTATCCTTGGATTTTGCTCCAAATTTCTAGCATTGTCCAAATGTTTTTTATGATATTATGAGAGATAGAATGCAGTTATCTTTTGCTTGATGGTTCCCACAAACCAATAAGTATCTAATGCTTTCTATTTTGGACCTGCTTTATAGTGTTTCAATTATTTCCATCAAGCATTGCACAATACCTTAGCCATATGCAATTACACGACACCATAATACTCTAGTAGATATTGAGGTAATTAAGTGGCTACATTGGCTTTATGACTTCACCTAGTATTTATTGATCCAGTGTAAGTTAGGGTAGGAGTAGGAGTAACATAGCCTTTTTTTTCAATCCTATTTCCAGAGTAAGATTTTGGCTTATTTTGGCTTCTTGAATAAAAGCCATTAGATATTTATTAGGTTTTTGTTTTTTGTTTCAGGATGGCTTACTTTAATGCTATTTTGTTTTTACATAGGAGTTTTCTCCTTTTGAATAAGGCATTTTTCTTTGTTTATTGAACATTAAAGCTTGGTTTGAGATTGGTTTGACTCTGATTCTATAAGTGAGCCATGTGTAGAAGCATTTTGAAAATATGTAAATAGAATGTTTCCTTACTTTAATCATTCATCATAATACTGACAATTGGAAAGAAGTAAGATGGCAGATCACAATCCCGTGCCTCTAAACAAGTACTTGTTGTAGAAGACTCTACATTTCAGGGAAAGTTGGGATAGGATATTCATGATATTCCAAGTGAAGAATTGTGCCTTATAGCATTGAATGTATTACATTTAAAATTATAGGCATACAATTAAAGGAGAACATTTAAGAACATAGAAACATGAATCTCTCTCATTTATGCTTCCTTTGGTAAACTTCTTCCTTTAATAACCTGAATTTTTACCCAAATGCCCAATGGATAAGAAACTAGCCTACAAAATGGTTCAAATTGACAGGGGTATGTACCAATAAAGTTGATCATGAATACACTTTCAATCCTAACTAGGTTCACGAATTAAGGAATGTATAGAAAGTGACCATTTCACCTACAAAAGTATTACCTATTGATATGAAATTCCATGCTCAGGGAAAGTTTGAAGGAAAAGGTTAAGGGTAGTCATGCCCTGCCATTAGATTTTTTGCATGGTATATAAATCTATTTTGGTTTCAAACAAGGAACCTGGCCAAGTTTCAACCATACTAGGTCCACAACTAGTTTTGAAGAAACAACAAAAGAACTAATAGTAGAAGATTTATCTTTGATGACCATGTTCATCTTGAAAACAATGAACCTCAAAAATTTTATCTCCTACAAAAGAGTCAACTTCTACTCAAAATAGTAGTTGAGAAAATGATTCAAGGAAGTTGACTCTAATTTTCCATTGGAACCCGTTGAGCACTCAATACACCCTAAAAGTCTACGTCAAATTTCACTTGTTGGGTACCAGTTGATCTCTTGTGAATGTCTAATTCGATCTTAGTATGAAAATGTTGCCTTTGCTCATCTTCTGTTTTTCATTTTAAGTCTTTCAAAGTTGTTCGGGCAAGCAAAAATCATCATGAATTAACAAAGACTAACATTTGATTAAAGAACCGGGAGGACCAAAATATCCGAACCCCGACCCCCATCGACATTGACAGACGACAATCGTAATTACACGACAGGCGCTATGCAAGAAATGTCGCCGATGAGCGACCCTCGTTGGTGTCGGGAAGTTTTGAAGAGAGTAAGCATCGCGTGAGTAAAGGAAGGATATCGTCGATCTTCGACTGTCGAAATGTTATCGGCATCGGGGATTTATAAAGATGTAACCTGCAAAGAAACTACGCGCCTGAACAGATCCTTGATCGTTGATCCCTGATACTTGTCAGCATCAGAAGTTTTCTAAGAAGGATACCAATGGAAACATACACAAGGTGTCATCAATCCCCGACCTGTCCGCTGATAAATGTGACGTGATGGGATGTTTTAGCTCTAAGATACACTAGATACAATGCATTTAAAAGGTTAATTAATTCTAGGATCATGCATTAGTTGTTAATTCGTGCGTAAACCAAAAGGACCATTTAAGCCTCCTGATACAATGCATCTCCCTCCGCGGCTCCTCAGTCAACCAACATAGAATTTATTTGCAGAGATTCGACGGTAGGTTGTTTTGAATTGCATCCATTACTCATATTAACTGGTTGATACGACTTGTAGGATCTCTCCCGTTATATTCTTTTGAGTCATTGTGTATGAGCTCATTCTGCGCACAAAGAAGTTCGGAGCACCCAGAGGAACAAGACGAGCGATCCGAAGAAAGATTCCAAGGTCCAGTGAGTATTAAAACAACAATTTTAGCAAGAACTATAGGTATGTACCTGTTGGCACAGGGGAATACCCAGGGTATTTGTTGGCACAGGGGAAATCCTAGGGTTCAACGCTACAACAACGCATCAACAAAACCCTAACTACACTACCGACCCTTTCGGAAACACTTGCGAAGCAGATGAAGTCTCACCTGAGGTAGAGGCAGGGGTGGTTGCAAGAATCAGGTGTTTGCAACCTTAGGTGGGAAACAGATCTGTGATTATATTGCTTACAAAACACTTAGCATCAATTATTCATCAATATTCAACCCTTAGTATACTTTGCAGATAGCACAGAGCATCACAGTATTCACTTAAATCTAAGGTAATTTAGCACTTAGCAATAGTAAAACAGGTCAGATACAGTAGATCAGCACTAAGCATCTTCATACATATCATATCTACTATTCATATACATCTAATGAAGCACAAAGCATAAGTAGACCTATCTAAATATATCAAAGCACTTAGCCAAATAAGAGATAAACACATCAAGTCAAAGCACAGAACATAACACACAAATTTATGTGGTTCACCCCCACCCTGGGGCTACGTCCACCAACTCTTCTTCTTTATTAGCGTCTCCAATCGGTTATAGGCACAAAGCCATAAAAAACCCTTCCTCGCATATGATAGAATATCTGCGCAGCTCGCTAGATCCTTCTTCCTTGCTCTTACAACACAAAGCCTTCTATAACTTCTACAACAACTTGCACTTAGCTCTGTAAACCTTCTACAGTCATGCACATAGCACTTACATAGACTATTAGCACTTAGCTTACATCACATAGATACAATCCTCCTCTACTAGATGCCTAGATGTTTATTTATACATTACAAAAGTGGGCCTAAACATGGGTAAACCCACAGGCCGACATCCCTTTCCCATTACATTGTCCCAAAACCCAAAAAGGGACTCAAAAGTGGGCCGAGATCCCTTGATCTCTGCTTCGTCTGGCGCTCCATCTTCGACAGGACATCGAAGTCCCAAAAATAGTCAAATATGACCAAGTAACTTCAAAACTTGGTCAAGGACTAACAGGCCCCCAACACTCACCTGTGACTCGTCCCAAGTCACTCTGGTATGAGCAATTCCACCTTGAACGCCTTGAGCTTGGCTCGAGCTGCTTTGACTTGATGTAGTGTGACTGCCTCTTGTCAGTGAACTCTTGGATGAGTGCATCATTGACTGGTCCTTCTAGGTGTTGTTCTATTGTACTCACAACCTGTTCAAGTTCTACTCCTTGGTTTTCAACTTCGGTGAATAGTTGGCATGCCCATTCTTGCACTGGTTGAAGTCATTGAGAGACTTCCATTACTTTACTCTGAAGCATGTGTACCTACTGCTGGGCCATGCATTTCTTTGGAAACCTCTTCATTCTCTCAACTGGGGACAAGGCCTTCAGCTGTGCCTGTAACTTATCTACGTGTTGCTTTGCGTGTTGGAGCTGTGACTCTAACACATGCAACTCTAGATTTTCCATGAGGTTTTCATATGTCTAAGCACTTCTGGAGATCAGTTGCTTGTATTCCAAGGAAAATTATTTTAATCAGTCAAATGCACTATGGGTGGTGGCCTCTGTTAGATCTCTTATTTCTTGAGGAGTCTCGGGCACAATGAGAAGTTCCAAGTCTGTGATGCATTGTTGAAGTTGTTGGATGACTCCTCCCAATTGTGCCACCTACTATGGAACCTGTTCTTCTATCTGGAATTCGATGACTGTCACAGAATGGATTTCTCTATGAACCCATTCGTGTACTTCGAGTTGCTATATGAGCAATTTTTCCTTGTCTTGTTGTAGCGTTGCTTTCTCTTCCTCCCACTTTGCTTGAAGAGCTAGTTTTTCTTGTTCTGCATTACTGCACTATTCTAGAAGATCTTCTTGTGCCTGTGCCAAATATTGGGTGGCTTTCGCTGTCTCTTCCTGAGTTCGTCAAGGGTGAGATTCAACTTTATTGGTGATCTGGTGCAATTGGGCTAGCTCATCTCCTGGTTCTTCCGTTCCACTTGTCGAGGGCGCAATACAAAGTTTGTGGTTGGATTGTAGTGCCTGCTGCACCTCTTGAAGTTCACCCTTGATTTAGTTGAATACCTCCTCCTGCTTCGCTTCTTGATTTTCTGTGATCTCCAGTGAAGCGTCATTCAACACAGTGACTAAGAAGTTGAAGTTGTCTGGGGTGAGGGTAGTCTTAAACATAGTCTCGGTGGATTTATCTTTCTTCTGAGATGAAGGCTTTAGTGGGGTAACCTTCCTTTTCTTGGATGGATCCTCCTCCTCTCTAGGCAGAGTAACTTTGCCTTTGTTTTTCTCAACTTCTGTGCCACATAGCTCTCCACCATCATCTCCCTGCTCATGTGATATTGAAGAGGTCTTCGCTGATGTGCTATGGACATCATGCACTTAGTCATCTTTCTTCGTCTTGCTTAGTCCAAGTGTGTCCGACATAGTTTCAGGGCTATCCACATCAAACGTCTCTGCGGGTTTTGCTAGAACAAGGAGGTCCGCCGACCATTCCTTGGTAATTTCTTCCAAGTCATCTTCTGTCAACTTTTAATATGACTGGAGCTATTGTTTATGCTCATCAGTGCACACTGCAATATAGGTGAAGTGGCAGTCTACGTTAAATATCATTAAGGGTCTAAACCTGTGAAGTGCACTCGGGGTGATGCATGGTGTAGATTGGATTGTGATCTTCAACTGGTTGTAATAGGCGTGGAAGACGACATTGGACTGCCACTACTTGTTCATGTCATTGGAATACCACAACGTACAAAACTTCGCGGCCAATGGTTTGAAGGGTTCGATATCCGGGAAAGTGGCACCTTCTGGTAGCTCCCAAGCAATGAAAGTGATCAGTATGAGAAGCCAACTAAAGTGGAATTCATACCCTTGGTCTTGCACTTCTATGCAATCAATCTCTAGTTGATTGACAAGGTACTGCGCCGAGTTCATATGTAGTCCCTCTGCACACTTCCCTGCGAGGTCGACCATGAATCCGTTCACTTGAGTTGGTCTATTCTTATGAACTATCTTGCCCATGATCAACTGATAGGAAAGGCACATTGTGCCACTCTGTATAGAGGCTACCTTGTAGCCTCACGTGCCCTTCTCAAGATCGCCATAAGTTTCTTTAATTCTTTGCGCTAATTCTTGGTCTGAGGTCTTTCCAGGGTAGAACTCATGTGGGTCAGGGCCTTGCATACTAAGCCCTATGATCTGATTGATCAAGGTTGGATCCATAGTGATGCATCGGTTCAGCCATAGGTATCCGCCGTGATAGCACGATAGTAGTAACTTTACACATGCATTCACCTCCTAATGCCATCCAAAGTGTGGAATCTTCATCACGTTGAGTAGTGTGGACTACGCGAGGTTCTGGGTCCATGACTGCGAGATGATCATGGAATTCTTGCCTTTAGTCCTAGTTAGATACTTGTGCGGGGAGAGCATGTTGTAAGCCTTCCGATTGCCAAGGTTGAAGTCACTAAACTTCAATGCTGCGAACTTATCTTGGTCGACACGAATTGTGCGCACCGCTTTCAGAAGGTATGCGGTGATCAAAGTATACTCGAAGTCTCGAGGGACACTATCACGGTTGATGGAACTACTGAGAGGTGGTAGGTAAGCCGACATAATGCACATAATCAACTTGGCATTCACAATGTCGTCTCTGTGATTTTTTCTTGTCTCTGCCGTGGTTCTGGAAGTTCCTGCTCCGCGAGTAGTTGAGGGAGGAGTTTGGAATCCTCCTATGGAAAATGCTTGCAAACCTGGAAACATCCTTCTTTCTGACATGACTCTCTCAATCATTAAGTCAATCAAAACTTCTTCGACTACTTTCTTTGCGGCGCTGAGCTCGTCTGACATACAAGCTCGGGGTCAATTAGATCGGGTGTGAACTGAATTCAGAGACTGCAATGGAGGGTATGGGAATAAGGCGATGATCACAGTGAAAAATCATCTCAGGTTGTGGGCTCAACTTCTTAGTTAGCAAAAGGTATTCTCGGTGTGTGGCACGGCGGGATAAGTAAGAAACTTAGCAATGGTCTTCTTGTAATGGGTACAAGGCATCATTAACTCATGTTCTGTCCATTATGGCGCGGTCTAATGGTTTGGTGGCAAACCATCAATGCTTTCCGACCCATTTGGAGCAACAGTCGAACGGTTATATCGGCTTCCAATGGCTATATTGCTTCACCTCGACGAAGTGGCCTATGTCGCTGGTCTGATATCTCGACGAAGTTCAATTTCTTCAAGTTTTCTGTTCTGTGAGGTTTCCTCTAGAATATTTTGTAGCCTGTTGATATTAGCTCTCTTTTTACTTAGCTTCCTAGCCTTCTTTCCAGTGAGCTTTGTCTCGGTGATTCTCTTCCCATTCTGATTTTTATTTTCCTTGGACATAGTCACTTCGCGCTACTGAGATTCTCTCCTAAGACTCAGGGGTAATATTTCTTCTATATTTGAGACAAATACTGCAATCTTCTGTGAGTCCTCTAGTTCTCTTGCAACTTTGACATCTGGGCTTCAGGTGTCAAATAGCTTCGATTTGTTCTTCTGTTCTTCAATCAACTATGCGATCCTTTTGGTCATGAAATCTGTTAACTCTTGTCTCTACTATTGTAAAACCTTTTCTTCTTCCTTCTTTCTACCTTGATCTCTCTCAATCCAAGGTTTTCCAAGTAACATAGTAAACGGGGCACTGTCCTCAATAAACTTGATAATCTCAAAATATTCCTTTGTCGAAGTTCCATTAGCATTCATAGAGATCCAAGTGAGCGTTCCACATAGGTTCACCAATTTTCCTCTGAATATCCCTATTCCTATTAATATCATTGTAGGCCTTCCTATAGCTTCCCAAGTTCTCTCTGGCATAATGTTCACTAGTGTTTCTTCATCAAGAACACAGTCAATGTTGAAGTCCCCTTTTCTTACTTCGATGCATTCTTTTTCTTTAAAGATCTCTGATAACCTAAAATTTCGGTGGTCCTGCAAGGTGTCTTTCATCTGTAGTAATACCTTCTCAGATTCTTTCTGGGGTTCAGTTATTTCTAGAGCTACCTTAGGCTTTTCTTCACTCAGATTCATTCTTTCAATCTTAGAAATCATTCTAGGGCAATCCAATACTTCATGGTCCAAAGATTTGCAACAGAGACAACTAGGTCTTCCACTAGGGCATTCCTTAGCTAGATGACCTGGTTTTCTGCAACTCTAACATAGGGTTAATCATCTCGTCTTTTAAATGATCCCTATCCTTTTCTATGTTGCACACTAGGATCATGGTAGCTAGCCTGCAAAAATTATTTCTAGGATCCTGCATCCATTTGTTAGTCCAAACATTTTTTCTATGCATAGGTATAACATATCTATCATTATTCTTATCAGATCTATTCATATCAAACTTTATTTCAACTATTGATTCCCTGGTTTTCAAGCTAGGATAGAATCTATCAAACATACCTAGATCCATACTCTAGAAATAAAAATTTTCACTTATTTTACTTTTGCAGAGAACAAAGCCTCCAGATCTAAAAACTTTCGACTATTCTTACCTTTATTAGATCATAGAGCTTACAGATCTTACCTCTTTTCTTCAGAAACTTCCACTTTTACCTTTATTAGAGCACAAAGCATTTAGATCTTGCTTCTTTTCTTCAGATCTGGCCTTCTTTCTTTAGCACAAAGATTTTCAGATCAAGTGGAATACTGCGCACTAGGGCACATATCCACGCACAGAGATTCCACAGTTTTAGGACGAATCTTTGCACAAAGCTTCCTCTTCCTCAATTCCCAACAATCACAGTTTCAGGTCCTGGCAACAGAACCATTTGTTGGCACAAGGGCAGACCTAGGGTTCACCGCTACGACAACGCACCAAAAAAACCCTAACTATCAACCCTTTCGGCAACACCTACGAAGAAGATGAAGTCTCACCTGAGGTAGAGGCAGGGATGGTTGCAAGACTCTGGTGTCTGCAACCTTATCTAGGACATAGATATGTGATTATATTTCTTACAAAACACTTAGCATTGATTATTCATCAATATTCAACCCTTATTATACTTCGAAGATAACACAAAGCATCGTAGTATTCACTTAGATCTAAGGTAATTTAGCACTTAGCAACAGTAAAATAGGTCAGATACAGTACATCAACACTAATCATCTTCAGACATATCAGATCTACTATTCATATACATCTAATGAAAAACAAAGCATAAGTAGACCTATCTAAATATATCAAAGCACTTAGCTAAAGAAGAGATAAACACATCAAGTCAAAGCATAGAACATAACACACAGATTTATGTGGTTCACCCCCACCCTGGGGCTACGTCCACCAACTCTTCTTCTTTATTAGCGTCTCCAATTGGTTATAGGCACAAAGCCATAAAAAACCCTTCCTTGCATAGGACATAAGATCTGTGCAACTCGCTAGATCCTTCTTCCTTGCGCTTACGACACAAAGCCTTCTATAACTTCTACAACAACTTGCACTTAGCTCTGTAAACCTTTTACAGTCATGCACATAGCACTTACATAGACTATTAGCACTTAGCTTACATCACATAGATACAATCCTCCTCTACTAGATGCCTAGATGTTTATTTATACATTACAAAAGTGGGCCTAAACGTGGGTAAACCCACAGGCCGACATCCATTTCACATTAAATTGTCCCAAAACCCAAAAAGGGACCCGAAAGTGGGCTGAGATCCCTTGATATTTTCTTGGTTTGGCGCTCCATCTTCGACAGGCTGTCGAAGTCCCAAAAATAGTCAAATATGACCAAGTAACTTCAAAACTTGGTCAAGGGCCAACAATATTGGCTTATGGGTGTTTTACGCTTCAATTCATATGTTTTCGTCCAACATTATTCTGTACACATGTCTAAAGCATTGTTTTCAGTTGCAGGAACAATGCCTTGGAAGAAACCCACCACCAGAAAATCCCTAAGGGTGCAACAAGCAGTAGAAAGACTCGAGTACATTGATGCAGTCCAGTAGGGCCAAGACAAAGAAAAACATGGCATACATATGTTAGGAAAAAGAAGTCTTAATCGCATGAAAAGGTCAGCCGATTATTGGGCTAATATGTCTCAGGACCCACGCCGAGAAATTCAAAAGCAATGGGTCAGATGCGAGAAACACTGGGGAAAAATCAACAAAGAAATGAAGGATATCAGACTCCCTGATTTTGGCACCCCCGACAACTTTGTTGACTTGTGCGACATAGTTAATTCGCATGCCAAAAAAGATTCATGGTGGGCCGAAGAGCTCGTGAAGATGATTGACACGGTACCAGGGCAAGTGCAACGATTTATGTACCATCCAATTAGAGATCAAACTATGTTACATCATTAAACTCCAGTCTAGCGAAATACCAGATGCATGCGATGGACATCAGAGGCATACATGCGGCTCTGATGGAGCAACACAAGTTCCCATGGGCTCAAACCTGGGACGATCTGTTTATCAGTTGGTCTGATTATGAGAAAAGTCATCCTTTCAGAGAACTATCTTGAGTTGACTGTTAAAGAAACTATTAGAAGATGATGCCACGTGGCATATTTTTCTTTTCTTAAACTGCACTTATTCGTTGTTTTCATTTGAACTTTAGATTATAAATAAATACATCGACCAATTAGTTAGGGGTCAATGGTTGTGGCAATAACTCTTTCTTTCTGGTTGTTAAGAATTATTTTGAAGCTGCTATGAATTGAGAAGTCCTTCTAGACCAAAGAAAAATTTATTTTCATCAAATGCATGTGTGAATGGACACAGAGAAGAACTATTTCCTATCTCGTTTCATGAATAGATGTAACAAGTAAGAGCTGTCCAATTTATTGTCAAGTTATCTGGTGCAATGCTTGTCAGGCTGCTAAATTGAAGCTTTTAAGTGACCTGAAACACTAAATTGTCAAACCAGGGTTGGTAAACTTCGAGTTGATACACAATATGTGTAGGTAAGCGTCTAGTCTCTATCTGAATGCTATCCTAAGAAGAAAACACACACCTATTCTGAGAACTTGAATTCTAATAACTAACTCGAAACGGAGCATTTCCTACCAAGTCATAAACAAAAAAATAGTCTTGTGCTCAATTGCTGGTACTGCTATTTCTATTCAAAAGTGTGGTTCTATGAAATCATTCTACCTCTATGTTCAATCATCTACCATCAGGATTTCCGTTTAAGTCATGACACACAGAGTAATTTCAAAAATGCATTCAATCTGGTCATCAAAATGAATCCGAAACTGTCTACAGGAAAACAGAGTATTATGCTACTAACTGGTACCAGGAGCTCCTTTTGTTCTAACTGTAACCTAACTATTCTAAGCACACAAGGCAACTGCTGTAAAGCAAAATACATGCTACTCCTGAGTTACATTCGAAGTGAAAATGAAAACCAAACAACCATATGCATATTCTAACCCTACAGGCATAAGTCCTGTGTTTAATATTCAACAATGTCAAAAATAATAGTGCGCTGTAACGATTCAATTGAGGAACAAATAAACACAATCCTGAAACTTTTAAAGTGTCGTGTAAGCAAACGTTAACACACTGCAATGAACTGAAACTATGATAAACCGAAACGAAATCTGTGAACGCTAAGCTACCTCAAATGCAAGTTATAAAACCTCGAAATGAACTATAGCTATAACAACACAAACTAAATCTATTGCAAATTAAGGCAGCGACTTGCACCAGTTTGGCGGGCCCAACCAAACGGTACAAACGCTGTCAGAAATGACCAGAGCCGACTAGATCATTCGATATAGATACAGTGTAACTCCACGCTTCATTAACTCATCAAAATAATACTCAGATCATATGACAGTCGAATAGTATATGCAACAACAGTTTGTATTCAAGACATAAGTTCATAGCATAATCCAACAACAATAGCAAACGACAACAGTAATAGTAATAGTAGTGGTAACCCGTTCTCAGCAGTGATCCCAGGTTTTAATAGAAGTCTCATTGTTCATAACAGTCGAATAACAAAGATTCCTAAAACAAACGGATCCCTGAGCCGAGAATAGTCGTGGAATCAGTTAAAACGTATATCACATCTTCGTGACACGTAGTGTCACGAAGTGTGAATGATGAAGAGTAGTCGATCCAGGTTTATCATTATGCTCTCGAGTGCTTTGTGGCGATGACTCCAGCTGGCCTGTGAACCTTTCTGTCCTTCATTCGAACCATAACGCACACCATAATGCACAACTCTCGAACGAATCCACTGGTACCTCCACGGGTGCGGGTTGGTACCTGGTACCGACATCCTGTTCCAAAAATAGCAGTGGTACCTAACCCAAACGTTATTAGTTCCATTATCAATTTAAATCATTAAAGTGCATAAAAATAGTTTGAAATGCAAAGATACCTTAGGTGACCCCTTTGAATGGTAAGGAGATGTTAAGTATGTCAAAATGAGGTCAAAAGGGTGGTACTGGCATATGAATGGAGGTCTGTGGTATATAATATAGG
>ML807507.1:67208-94294 GCA_009831015.1 Picea engelmannii | reverse complement strand
TCCCTCTATCTCCCATGGTGAAAGGATTACCAAGAATGGTGTATACAATCTGATCTTTCTTTGGTGAGGGTGTGAAATCCCACCTTTCTGGATTCTTTTTGTCAGAAGTTTTATCTCCTATTGGTCTTTTTGAGGGTCCTATGGCCTTCAATGTCACAACTATAGTTGTTATCTGTGAAATTACAGAGTTAGGGTTCCTGAGCAGGTGGTGTATTCTCTCTGGGTCAACTGTGTCATCCAAGGCTGGATCATCAAGACTTTGAGTTTGCCGATGTATGGTGTTTCCTGGTTCTGGATTTTGTTCTACAGTTTCCTCGCCCAGAATTTCAGTCTCAGTTTCTATCTCTCTTTGAGTGGAGGTCTCTTCTTCTTTTTGGGGTTTTGTATTTTTTATAAATCTACCTCTAGGATCCCTATTTCTCATGAAATCATATTAAAAAGAAATGAAAAACTAAGATTGAGTTTCAGAGTACCTGTGATAACTAATATGTCGGTTTTCACCCTTTTGTTTCCACAGCTTGCTCTTACTCTCAACCTGCTAACACACCAAACCAAGCTAAGTGCAGTTCAAAACTAATCAAAACAACTGTCTTCTTACCTTTTAAACAGCTCCCCGACAACGACGCCAAAAATGTCAGGCTGCTAAATTGAAGCTTTTAAGTGATCTGAAACACTAAATTGTCAAACCAGGGTTGGTAAACTTCGAGCTGATACACAATATGTGCAGGTCAGCATCTAGTCTCTATCCGAATGCTATCTTAAGAAGAAAACACACACCTATTCTGAGAACTTGAATTCTAATAACTAACTCGAAACGGAGCATTTCCTACCAAGTCATAAACAGAAAAACAGTCTTGTGCTCAATTGCTGGTACTGCTATTTCTATTCAAAAGTGTGGTTCTATGAAATCATTCTACCTCTATGTTCAATCGTCTACCATCAGGATTTCCGTTTAAGTCATGACACACAGAGTAATTTCGAAAATGCATTCAATCTGGTCATCAAAATGAATCCGAAACTGTCTACAGGAAAACAGAGTATTATGCTACTAACTGGTACCGGGAGCTCCTTTTGTTCTAACTGTAACCTAACTATTCTAAGCACACAAGGAAACTACTGTAAAGCAAAATACATTCTACTCCTGAGTTACATTCGAAGTGAAAATGAAAACCAAACAACCATATGCATATTCTAACCCTACATGCATCAGTCCTGTGTTTAATATTCAGCAATGTCAAAAATAATAGTGCGCTGTAACGATTCAATTGAGGAACAAATAAACACAATCCTGAAACTTTTAAAGTGTCGTGTAAGAAAACGTTAACACACTGCAATGAACTGAAACTATGATAAACCGAAACAAAATCTGTGAACACTAAGCTACCTCAGATGCAAGTTATAAAACCTCGAAATGAACTATAGCTATAACAGCACAAACTAAATCTATTGAAAATTAAGGCAGCGACTTGCACCAGTTTGGTGGGCCCAACCAAACGGTACAAACGTTGTGAGAAACGACCAGAGCCGACTAGATCATTCGATACAGATACAGTGTAAATCCATGCTTCATTAACTCATCAAA
Organism: Picea engelmannii; assembly: GCA_009831015.1. Lineage (NCBI taxonomy): Eukaryota > Viridiplantae > Streptophyta > Pinopsida > Pinales > Pinaceae > Picea > Picea engelmannii. Next base: position 92,712 of record ML807507.1, on the reverse strand, counting down.
ATAATACTCAGATCATATGACAGTCGAATAGTATATGCAACAGTAGTTTGTATTCAAGACATAAGTTCATAGAATAATCCAACAACAATAGAAAATGACAACAGTAATAGTAATAGTAGTGGTAACCTGTTCTCAGCAGTGATCCCGCGTTTTAATAGAAGTCTCATTGTTCATAACAGTCGAATAACAAAGATGCCTAAAACAAACGGATCCCTGATCCGAGAATAGTCGTGGAATCAGTTAAAACGTATATCACATCTTCGTGACACGTAGTGTCATGAAGTGTGAATGATGAAGAGTAGTCGATCCAGGTTTATCATTATGCTCTCGAGTGCTCTGTGGCGATGACTCCAGCTGGCCTGTGAACCTTTCTGTCCTTCATTCGAACCATAACGCACACCATAATGCACAGCTCTGGAACGGCTCCACTGGTACCTCCACGGGTGTGGGTTGGTACCTGGTACCGACATCCTGTTCCAAAAATAGCAGTGGTACCTAACCCAAACGTTATTAGTTCCATTATCAATTTAAAGCATTAAAGTGCATAAAAATAGTTTGAAATGCAAAGATACCTTAGGTGACCCCTTTGAATGGTAAGGATATGTTAAGTATGTCAAAATGAGGTCAAAAGGGTGGTACTGACATATGAATGGAGGTCTGTGGTAAATAATATAGGCAAAGAGCATGGTCAAAACCGGGGACCAACAATGCTTTGCTGTTATTTTCTTTAATGATGAAGATGATGAATCGTTGTGTGATTATGTGATGAATGATTATGGTAGATAAATTAGTTTTCTTTCTGTTATCTTATTGCATATGTGTTTTATTTCTGATAATTAGTAATCTCAGACAGTAATTGGATTCTCACATGGTTAACGTATTAGTAATAGGCCCATGGTATAGAATTGTCGTATGCATGTTTGAGTAGCGGGTTATCCCAAGCTCAGCCTCTTCCCCAGTAGTTAGAACTTAATTCTATTTTTGTTTCCAAGTTGGTTTATACTGGCTTACACCTCACATCGGTCCCACCCAAGAGAAAATACAAAAAAGAGATAGTTCAAACTGAAGGAAGAGCCTTCACAAGAAAACGTTAAAGCCCATCGATTAATTTGTCGGATCGCAAGATCTAGAGAACCATTCCATTCCAAACGCTGCAGAGTCTAATTGGGCCTCAGTGGCTGGTTTGGTTCCTACTGTTGAACTAGGGATTTAAGACCCATTAACAAAATTGGCGCTAGAAGGAGGGCTTGAAGAATGAATGGCTGAATATATATTTTATATAGCATTTCAACCAACCTACAGATTCGTAACAGTGCACATGCATGGCTAGTCATTCCTAAGACAACCCACACACGCTGAGTACTCCTAAAATGAGTAACTCACCTTAGTCCGAGGAAGAAAATTTTCACCCTGAAATACCTTACGCTCTTCCTCACGAGGAGGTAAATAAATTCAGAAGAATCACAAGAGCCTACACCCGACAGATCGGTGCATTGTCCTTAGCTCCCATACTTCCTCGAAGAAAACAACAAAGCAAACCAGTGGTTAGCACTATCGATGAGGTGTTTGTGCACTCGGTAGAAGAATTGATAGATTTCATGATCACTAAAATCCAAGATCCCCTCGATTTGATACTTGAAACACCATTCGACGACGTCTCTGAACCAGACAATGTTTTGGAAGAGGAGGAGTTTAACTCAGAGTCTGAAGACATGGAAGGCAACAACTCTTATAATGATGAAGGGGGAAACCCACCTCTGAACAATCAACCCTGGTTAGCCTGAGACTCTTTGGCTCGCCCGGAACCAGTCCATAACCTTCCCCATCATCCAGAGAAGTTTCTACCAAAGTTCGATCCTGAAACCTTTGGATTGCTTGAAGATCATATCAAGAAATTTATACTAGCAATCAAGCTTATGAACGTCCAACATGAAGACGTAGTATGCAAACTTTTCCCCTATACGTTTGAAAATTCAGCTTCCACGTGGTATTTCAACCTGCCAACAGGATCTCTAACTAGTTGGATGAAGTTCCAGAAAGATTTTCTAGACAAATTTTTCGAAGAAACTACTACAAGATCCCTGATGGCCGATTTGTTCGCCACCACCATGAGTTAGAAATAAAGTGTCAAAGAATTCAACCAAATATTCATGACTATATTGAACAAGTTCCAGATCGAAGCTAAGCCAACTCAAGAATTGCAAATCGAAGTTTACGTTAATGCTCTCCCAGCCTCCATTTCCATGTTTGTAAAAGGTGCTGCTAAATGAACCCTAGCTGAGAATTTCGAAGTAGCCAAAACGATAGAATTCCATATGAAAGGGTGTAAAGAAGGCCAGGTTTCATTAGTTAAGAAAGAAGCTCAACCTCCCCCCAAAAGATGACTCCTTTTGACTAGACCACCGGGGAAATAGCCAGAACAGACTCCCGACAAAGGTAATGGAGACATAGAAGATCTACAACGCATGGTTAAGAAACTATCAAACGAGATCCTAGACATGAAGAGAAACACAGGGGAAGGGAACCAAGGCCAGAGGCCCTACAAGAATTTATTTAAAAGGAACTTATCATTCAAGGTGATTGAACCTCCCCCAACCAACTTAAATATCGATCTAGGGAGTGTGGCATCTGATTCTTTCTATACGTACCATAAGGAAAACCACTCTTAAAGAGACTTCCCTCAATGGGTGAACGCCATGAATTTGATGGCCAATTGGTTTCTAGACGAAGTCTCCCTAACCGAACGATCGAGAGGTTCATTTATAAATATTGTTGATCAAGAAGAGGTTGATCCACCACAAGATACAACCATGATGATATGGGATCCCAACCTGATCATGCCTTCCGACGACCTGTTCGAGTCTCAAGAACCACCCGTCGAGGTATCGGTGGTGCAAACACGCAGTAAAGGTCCACTTGTCCCAAAAGACATTTCTACTACCCAAACTTCGAGAGATAAGACATTCCCCGATCCCCTGAAAACAACATTTTCTCCCAGTATGAAACCTATAAGAATCCATACCTGAGAGTCACCCAAACTTGATTACAACATAGTTGAATATTTGAAGAAGTTAAGGGAGAACATATCATTCATGGACGTGTGCAGGATCCCTCAACAGAAGGACTTCCTGCTACAAGATTTGAATTTAGTAGAAAACCCTACGACTGTCAATGGTCAGGAAAGGAATCTAGCTCCCATAGACCCAGTAAATAGACCAACCATAAATACTTGTTCGAAAGATAAGAAAGGGAAGCCTTTTGTCCCATATTTCCTCTTAACGTTCAAAGTTTTCAATAGGAATCTCCATAATTTTTTGGTATATTCAGGAGCATCTTCCAATGTTATGCCTATGTCTATCTGTAGAAAATTAAATGCCATCCCTCTACAGAGCGATAAACACGTGATACAGCTAGACAAGACCCAAGTCAAAGTCATGGGGGGACTCAGGGATGTAATGATCAGAATAGCGACACATCCTAAATTTGTGCAAGTGATTGACATCATCGTGGTAGACATCTCAGAGGCCTATGGGTTATTATTAAGTTGAGATTGGTCTGAGAAATTAAATGGGTGCTTTAGTACAGAATGGGCACACCTTTGGATACCACTGAATGGATACAAGAATATGATCAGAATCGATAGGGAGAGATATCTGAAACATACGGTCACTGATCTAGAAACCCTGAATGAACCCTCATCTACATATTTCCCCGTGATGGGCAATTATTCATGCAATTCCCACTTCGGAAAATTTTATCCTCTCTTATCCGATGTCCCCCTCTCTCAAAACTATGAAGTTATCTTTCAAGAGGAATCATTGATATAGACAGAAGACACCCTCTTCTGCCAAGACCCTGCGTTACAAACTACAGAACAAGAGATAGGAGAGCTAGAAAGTAATAAGGAAGGAGAAAAGGGATATTATATTTCACAAATTTGGACCATATACTTTGATGGATCTAAATCATAAGAAGGATCAGGGGTAAGGTGCATCCTCATTGATCCAAAAGGTAAACGTCATTTCCTATCCTGTAGACTATAATTCAAATGCACCAATAACACCGTCGAGTATGAAGCACTAGAATAGCAGTTAAAGAAATCCATAGAATTGAATGTCAAATAATTGAAAGTTTTTGGGGACTTTTAGATTATTGTTAGACAAGTAAGGAATACTATACACTAAAATTCCCCGCACCTAAAGAACTATCAAAAGGAAGTGCATAGGTTAATGGAGCATTTTGAGGCTTTCAATATCACCGCGATCCCCATAGCAAAGAACGACCTTGCTGATTTCCTGGCCACAGCTGCTTCGAGGCTATCACCTCTGGAAGACTATGAAGCCTCCCGGTTCACTGTGGAACTACTCTACAAACCATCGGTTCCTAACAATATCTCTAATTGGAATGTCTTTGAAGGACATGAGCAGATCATAAACTTCCTGAATAACCAAGACAATTTCAAAGATTTAGCCATCGACAATGAGGTGTTCTAGGAACAAGTGATAGAAACTGACCCTCAAATAGGCCAACCTATTGACAAATCAAAATCTCACACCATCCAAAATGGGATAGCTAATCTATAAAATCTGTTTGACCTAAAAGAACACGTTAAGGGGCCTAAGAATGCAAAGACTGACAACTCTTGTCCCTTGCGTGAAACTATAAATCTCGGGACCCCGAAGAATCCAAAGAATGTGAATCTCGAAAAAACCATATCTAAAGAGGAAAGAAAGGATTACCCCAGACTATTCAAAAAATATCAATATGTCTTCGCATGGTCCTACCGAGATCTGAAAACCTACAACACCCGGATCATTCAACACACTATACCGTTAAAACCTGAGGTGAAACCTTTTCAACAAAAGCTCTTAAAGTATCACCCATCCCTGAAACCTCTCATGTATCAGGAATTAAAAAAACTTTTATATGCCAAGATCATTTTCTAGGTCAGGCATTCCTCATGGGTAGAGAATCTAGTTCTTGTGAGGAAAAAGTCTGGAGAAATTCGCTTATGCGTAGATTTTAGAAATCTCAACAGAGCTTCAGAAAAGGAGAATTACCCATTCCCACCAATGGAAGAACTCCTGCAGACCGTGTCTGGCTCCGGGATTTTCTCCCTACTGGACGGTTTCTTAGGTTACAACCAAGTCCTGGTTTCGGAGGAAGATAGTTTAAAAACTACCTTCCGAACCAAGTGGGGAAGCTTCGCTTATAAATGCATGCTTTTGTGGTTAATCAACCTTGCAAAGGGCCATGAATGTATCATTTTGGGGACTAATCAACAAGTATGTGGTAGTGTATCTAGATGATGTAACTGTTTATTCAAAGAACATATACGAACACATCCAACACTTAACTCAAATTTTCAAAAGGTGTAGGAGATACGGTATATCCTTAAATCCAAAGAAAACCATTTTCAGCATCAAGGAAGGTAATTTGTTAGGTCATATTATATCCCAAGAAGGTATTCGCTAGACCCAGAAAGGATTAGATCTATAGCTCAACTCCCGTTACCCCATAACAAGAAAGCTATGCAATCCTTTTTCGGGAAAATAATTTTTTTGAGGAAATTCACTCCCGATTTTGCGGAAATCATCAAACCCTTACAAAAGATGATTCACAAAGATGTTGAATTTAAGTGGGATGATGAATGAAATGATTCTTTCAGCAATATTAAAACTGTCATATCCTGGGGCCCTGTGCCACGAAGTCTCAATTTCAATAGAGACTTCTTCCTGTACACTTTCGCCTCCAACCAGTCGTTAACCGCATTATTGACTCAAAAAGATGATGACAACAATGAAGCTTCGGTGTCATTCACGAGCACTAATCTCCAAGGATTTGAGCTTAACTATCCTACTGTTGAAAAACATGCCTATGCAGTTTACAAGGCAGTAAAACACTTCAAGTCTTACATCCTCAAGAACCACACCAAAGTGATTGTTCCTCACCCTACAGTCTGATCCTTGTTTACTCAACAAGAGATGGGGGAAAGAAGAGGGAACTAGATGACAGTAGTTTAGGAATTCGACCTAGATATAAAACCTTCCAAGCTAATTAAAGGGCAAGGGTTATGCAAACTGGCAACTGAATCCCATGACCAAGCAAATGAAGATTTTGGATGGGAGAATGAAATGACATTATGGTGTGGAGAAGATTCATACATTTCCTGAGGGCACAAGTCTTGGTATAATAATATGACCTACCTCCTACACCATGGGGCCTGCCTAGAAAATATCAACCCCAGGGAAAGGAGAGCTCTCAGGTTAAAATCTGCACAATACCACCTCATAAATTTGGTACTCTTCTGAATTAATTATGATGGAGTACTCTTAATATGTCTCGAACGTGAAGATGTAGACAAAGTACTGAAGGAACTCCATGATGGCCTTCCTGGTGGAAATTTCGCAGAAAACACCACCGCTCAAAATATACTAAGGGCTGGTTATTACTGGCCCACCTTGTTCAAAGACGCTCACACTTACGCTAGAAACTACAAAACTTGTCAAGTAAGTGTTGGGAGAGAAAAGAGAGTAGCAGTTCCACTTCAACCCATGACTGCCTCTAGGCCTTTTGAGCAATGGGGGTTAGATATCATAGGATAAATCACACCATGCTCTTCAAAACAACACAAGTACATTCTGACCACCACTAATTACTTTACAAAATGGGCAGAGGCTATCCCTTTGACTCCTGTAAACAAAAAAGTAGTGATCCAATTCATAGAACAAAAACCGATCACAAGGTTTGGTGTCCCTTCTGTCCTAGTTTTTGATAATGTAGCCTATTTTTATTCCACCCTATTGACAAAGTTTGCTCTGGACAAAGGAATCATAATCATGTACTCTGCAAATTATTATCCATAGGGAAATGGGGTGGAAGAATCCACTAATAAGAACCTAGTGAGAATATTAAAGAGGACGGTTGCAGATAACCAAATAAATTGGCATACTCTACTCCATAACGCTCTATGGGACGATAGGGTAACACCCAAGGAAGCTATAGAAAATTCCCCGTACTTTCTGGTTTACGGGTAGGAAGACAATCTCCCAAATCGGCTTTATCTCCCATCTCTTGAACTATCCCAAGATTCTGGAGGGAAACCTTCATCAGTCATACAACAAAGGATTGAAACTCTCCTCATGCTAGAAGAAGAGAGAGAAAAGGCTAAGTCAAAATTCCTAGCTCACCAACAGATAGTGAAAATATGGTTTGGTAAACATAAGTCTAAAGAGAAGAGTTTTGAAGTAGGAGACTGTTATAACCCTAATTTGCACCAGACATGCATACCTGGCATCAGGCCATCTCACTTGCCATTTTTTCCAAGCCACCAATGAAAAACACTTCTAAAAAGACATCCTTTTGAAGGCATACGCGCCCTGCACCACTATTTCCCATGTATATATGCTAGCTAACACATTACAACCCGTGTATACTGACAAAAGCACAAACAATAGAATTTTGCAGACGAAATATAGATTTTCAGGTAATTGCCTAAACTATTTGACCACCCATGGACGGTCACTCAACAAGATAACTACCCTCTTCTAGCCTATAAAAGAAGAGGTAGGGGTCCCATTTAAAGAGAGGAGAATAATAGCAAAGAAACTCTGCCCTTTTTTGTATTCCCCTTGCCCCAATCTTTTACAACCATTTTGTGAGGAGAAGCATATGTGGAAGCAGTTGGTGCGTAGTTGAAGAAGAGCCCAGGAACAGATTCGAGGAGCAGTGGCTGATCTCACCATTGTAAGTTACTTTTGTGAGATTAATAAAAAGAATTACTTTTCCCGTCCCGCCATATGAGGTGTTCAATATTTAGTTTTGATTATATTTTATTAGAACCTCTAACCCACTAATTCATATATAAGATGCATGTTTGTATTTCTTTGTTTGTCTATTTGTGAATGCAGGTTGGCTTTGGGAGGAGACTTGGAGTCGAGGAGAAACCGAATGCAAAAGGATTGACACCAAACATGGAGTTCAAGGTAGAGTTATCAGATCCTTTTATCCTTATGTTTTATGCATGAATGTGGGGTCTATGTCGGGATGATAGTAAAAAGTAGGAGACTTTAAAGGGTCATTTATGCATGCATTATAGAACCCGTAGTGCTAGTTCGTAGGGGGATTTCCACCCACAATGGAATTGGCGACCATACTGGGGAATATCTCTAGGGTTTTTGGGGGTACTTTTTGGGTATTTTAAATTGGTTTTATTACCTTTTTTTCTGAGTTTCTACAAGAGTCTGATTTTGTAGGGATTTTGGTCTTCCATACCAGTACTCCTTGCTTTGATTGTTGGATTGCTTTTTTCTTTTCGGGAACCCACAGAGGTATATGTGGCCTGTACAAGGCCTACCCATGTATATACGCACCCTACCTTTAGACAACCCACATACATACGCTGGTTGTTGAAGTGTCAGTAGCGCGCCTGTGTTCAAAAACTCTTTTTGTTAGGAGAGGCAGTCATCCTCTTCCCGGTCAGAAGTGATCCTTATTAGGGGTTTTCTGGATCAAGTCTTGGTCTTTGTTGTTGCAGTCAATAGCCTAGGTCTAACCTCAAAATATATTTTCTTTATCAAAGTTTCCTTGCATTTTCTTTATAAAAGTAAGTTCCTATGTCTTTAAGGGATTTTGGTTTTCAATACCAGTACTCCCTGCCTATGCTTGACTGCTTGTTTTTCAATTTTTTTTTGAGGAGTTGCAGAGGTGCATGCGTCTTGTAGTGGGCCTGCACGTGTGCATATGTGCCCTGCCCTTGGAAAACCTACATACATACGCCTATTGTTTAAGTGTCAGTAGCATGCCTGTTGAGGAATTTTTTTTTTAAAGAAGAGGTAGTCATCCTCTTCCCTGTCAGGATTCACTCTTCTCATGGATTTTCTTGATCTAGTCTTGGTCTCTGTCATAGTAGTCCGTAGCCTAGGTTTGACTTCAATGTAGCTTTCTTTTTCCTTATTTGGCTTTGGGATGAGATAGTGAGTCTGTCTGATCTTCCTATTTGGTATTGTCAGTAACTCCCTGCGGTCTGCGATGGGCCATAAGTAATTTCTTGGCCTTGTCTTACCTTTATTTGTTTTCCCTTTTTGCTTCAGAAAAGAAGAAAAGAATATAGTTTCAATTTTTCTTGTTTTGAAAGCATAATAATAAAAAAAATATTTCACTTTCTTTGTTTGGTTAAGTAGTTGGTTGTTTGCATTAATAATCAGAAAAAATAATGCTTTCGTAAGTTCTTGGCTGTTGACTTAGGAAAATAAGTAGCTCATAGTTGAGAGAAAGGTTGTTTTGAGTTTTCTGTTAAAAGATCTTAGAAAAAAAAGGTAGTTTGAAAAGTTGGTTAAAGAGTTTAAATGTGCAACTCTGAATTTGTCAACAAGAAGTAATTTTGTTTCCACCTTTCTGTTTGTTTTCTTATCTGTCTCCCAAACACATCATTGGTTTCATTTCTACTTCCTTTTAATTAAGACAACCACACAAATTAATGATTAATTAAAATCAACTAGACTTTATGTTTGTAGGGTCCATCAAATAGTCTAGGCTAGAGCCTTGATTTAGGATTGGAGAGGAAACTCTTAAAGGCTACAAAAATAAACATAAGATTTTGTGCTAGGGAGTGTTAAAAAGTCCAGTATTGTGAAATTTATCTAGGACCCCCCTCTAACACAGGGTCTAAACATAAGGTCGTGTGTGGAAATGTAGCAGAGATAACCCCTCCAAAGCTGGACCTAACATAGTGGGGAACGCATATAGAGGGCTATCTTGGGATTCCGTTGATCACATTTGCCAAGGAGCTTCGTGGGTCTCGAATCCGTTCGAGGTACTCAGTTGTCTTCTAGAACACTTGCTTTTGATACCCTTGATAGGTTTCAGGCTTGATACCCTTCTCATTGCAGTCCACCCGACTATCGACTGTACCCGCCTGGTGACTGTTTGCACGTTGGCAACCTAGTTTCCTTTATTTTAGGGACTTACACAAGTGACTGTGGGGGTATACAGTGGTACCTAGAACATGCATCGGGCCACACTTTATAGAGTATACCTAGAGGGTACTTCCGTATTCGAGTTTTACTTGCACCAGTAAGTTTCTCTAGTGTTGGTTGTTGTAACTGCTCTTCCAACTAGCTAGTGACCACTTGTCTTATCTCATAGGAACTTTTTCTAGTGTGTGTTGGTTTGTAAATGATTATAGAAAGACCTTGTGTGTCTTTGATATTCTCACATAGTGGAGGATCAAGAGCTCTGCCAGTCGCGAAGGCTTTTGGGCTTGCCGCTAGTTGATCTCGAACCCCCCTGCCACCGCTAAGGTGAAAACTAGACCAACAAGGGTCTTTTGAGGCAGTCGGGTTACAAGAAATTGTGCCTAACTCATCTCCGAGAGAAGAACATTCGATTCCAGAGGAACCAAACCAACCATATCAGACCTTGGAGAGGAATCTCTTGGTTTGTACGAACCTCTGATCATTGATCTATCAACACCAATTGTCATACAGGTTTATCCTTACGAGTGCCTAACAGTGTCACAAGCAGCGATGGAAGAAAATGCTACGACTTCTTAAGAGAATCCTCATATTCCCTCTACGACTGTTATTGCAGGGGGTGTTCCACCTCCTAACCAACCGTCACTGGTTCGGGCCACTATGGTATCGACTGCCCCTACCTCGGGCAATGGTCTGATTTTGTCTATGGTGGTGATCACTACTTCGTTTACTTAGAGTGCGACAGGCCCTCTGTTCTCATATGGGATGCCTAGCTTCGGTACAAGCCTTGTAATTTCCTACTCCACTCTACAGACTTTAGGTATCAGGGCAGGGAGCTCAAATGCTCCTCTGCAAGGATCCATGGGGGGCACTTCATCTCCCTATAACACTTTCCCTTATGGAGGGGGTCATATACCTCCTTCATCCCCTTCACTCGGCGATGCTCACCAGCACTCCGCCAGGCCGAACATAAACCATAGTTCGTTTGGAGTAGGTAGTCAAGGACTTCCTTCTTATAACATGCTAGTTGGTTCAACACCGTTCTCTTTGTTCAACGTGTTTGGTAACAATGCTTTCTCTTCTGCTACCATATCGACTGGGGGCAACCCCGGTTATGGACAAAAAAATCCTATACAGGGTTCTATTCCTACACAGGGGGCAAACTTAGAAATTCCTTCCTCACAAGGACCTTGAAATCCGTGGTAGGGATCACTTCCCTTGTCAGGGATGCCGACTGGGGGAAACCCTTTCCATAGCCAATGGAATCTTGGGCAAGGCTTAACACCTATGCCCATTGGATAGGCAGGGGGCAACCCTTCCCAAAATCCCTGGAATGCGACACAAGCCCAAACCTTTTCGTCCTATTACGGGAGTCAACCAATGATGTCACAACAAGTGTAGAATTTGTACGCTGGTCATGGCCATGGTTTTTATTAGAACCTTGGCCAACAACCTAACTTTTGATTAAAAATGAAAAAATAAGGCCTCAAGACACCCTCATAAGTTTTGACGTAGTCTCCGTTTTCACCAGAATACCTTTAGATGAAGCTATCCAAATTATCAAAGAAGTCACTGACCTAGAAACAACTAACCTAGCCGAGATCTCCTTATGCTCCACTTTCTTTAGTTATCAAGGAGAATTCTATGAACAAACCAGTGGCGTAGCAATGGGCTCCCCATTATCCCCCATTGTTGCCAACCTTTTTATGGAAAATTTTGAAAAGAGAGCCTTGGACTCCTTTCCCCTGAAACCTTTAAGATGGAAAATATTTGTTGGTGACACCAATGTTCTCTGGCCCCACGGTAAAGAAGAATTACAAAATTTCTTTCAACACCTTAACAACATATCCGAAGAAATAAATTTCACAATGGAACTTGAAGAGAATGATAGCATCCCCTTTCTAGATGTTCTTATCAAGAGGAAAAGCAATGGGGATCTAGGACATGCAGTTTATATAAAAACGACCCACACTAAGAACTATCTCCACGCAAACTCCCATCACCATCCCAACCAGAAACTAGGTGTCCTAAAAACCTTAGCCACTAGAGCCATAAGAATCTTTGATGAAGCAAACCTAGAAAAAGAAACAGATGACCTTACCAAGAATTTTAAGAACATAGGTTATAAACACAAAGACATTAAGAATGCAATAAACAGAGCCCTAGAAAAAAAAACATGATAAGCCCACCATCCCAAACGACCAGAACCCTAATAGAGATGCCTGCCTCCCTTACATCCAAGGAGTGACCGATAAGATTGCAAAAATCCTTAGCAAAAAAGAGATTAAGACATCCTTCAAACCACTCAAAACAATCAAACATAATATGAGATCCGTAAAAGACAAAATCGACCCTCACAAAAGTAAAGGAATCTACAAAATAGAGTGCTCATGCGGAAAATGTTACATCGGTGAAACGAGTCGCTCCTTCCAGACTAGGATAAAAGAACATGGAGCTGACATTAAGAATGAACGCATCCACACCTCTGCCCTATCCGAACACTCCCTTAAAACAAGACACCATATCCGCCTAAAAGACACCAAAATCCTCGCTAAAGAAAATCACCTCTTTAAACGGCGTGTTAGAGAAGCCATTGAAATCCGTAAACATCCTAGCAACCTGAACAGAGATAGTGGGTTAGAACTAAGCGAAAACTGGCTCCCTCTGATTCACAATAAACAGTAACAATAATTGTTAAAAACTATCTCAAATTTTTTTAAGATTAATTCATTAAAACAATTTTTTTTTTCTAAACCCACCTATTCACTCTCGAATATAAAACATTTTAAAAATAAAACAATCTCATTAAATAATATTAAAAGGCTTAGGAACATAATACCTACATTTTTATAAACTTAATTGATTTTAATATGTTTTAAGCCTCAAAATTATTAAAAAACTTTTTAAGAAACTTTAAACCCTAAATAACAATAATAAGCAAACCCCTAAAATAACTAACTAATCTACTCAAATACCTAAAAGTAAACCCTACAAATTACCTAGACTTTAGCCAATTAAAACAAAAATTAACAAACATTGAATTAAATAAATTAAAATAATCTCAAAGCAAATTGAAACAAAACCCTAATTAACTAAATCAAACTAAATAAATAATAAAAATAAATAAAAAAGAAGATTTTTACCAAACAACCTAGCCGACACCTAAATTTCTCGCCAAACTCCAGTATTTAAAACCAATTCTTCTCATCATCTAAACTCAGGCTCATTGTCCTGAAGATGGATCCCGATTTGGATCTGAAACGTCGACAATCTACTGACAAAAATATGGTCATTCCAATCAATCAAAAAAACCTAACTTTTCCTGACAACCTGGTGCCAGTCAAACTGCAAGCCCCTTTTTCCATGGTTATAATCAATAACCGAAACTATCGTTTCTAGCAACTTTGCATTTGCCAGACTTGACAAGGTTATTGAATGACCCCAGCTGTCATGATCTGCGTTGGTCTCTTATGCCGACCAATTATCCTTCGGACATCCCAAAGTTCGAGGCCAAGCCTAACGAAGATCCGGGCGATCATGTGACTACTTTCCATCTTTGGTGTTTGTCCAATTCGTTGAAAGACGACTCCGCCTAGTTGCGTTTATTTCAATGCACTCTCATAGGGAGTGTTGCAAAATGGTACATTGAGCTCGACTTCTCGAGATACTTTTCGTTCGATGAATTGATAATGGCTTTCTTAAACCATTTCCAATTACCTGTGATATACGATGCCGACACTGAGTTGTTGGCCAACTTTGAGAAAACAAAGGTGGACCATATCTCCGATCACATTCGAGAATGGATACGCTAGAAGAGTTTGATAAAAGTGCCAGTCCCACCAGCATTCCTGCTTGAGTGGTTCCTTAATTCTTTGGTACCCTAGTTATCCAAAGATGTCGCAACATCGAGAGTGTTTTTCAAAGAAGATGCAATAATGAGATCTCAACAGCTAGAGCTGATTTACTCTTAGTCTGGTTTACTTTATGAAATTTTTCCAGATGCACCATGGTCAATACTTGATAAGACCAGACAAAGAGATGGGCCACATGCCGATGGTATTGTTGGTTTAGCACAAACGAATCCCACTGATCAACTGTCAAAAAAATTGCAACAATTGTCGATACAACAAAAAGAGACCAGCTAGACCACTAGTCCAGCTACTCCCCCTACCCAAATGTTAGATGTACACAGTGTGCAATCGACCAACCCAAAGGCCACCCAACAGCCTGAAGGAAAGAATAAATAACAAAAGAAGGGTAAGGGGGATAAGAAACCTACCGATAATGTTGGCGGGGGCAACACTGAAAAGAAGAAGTCGAAGTATCCGTGTAACCTATGCATGGAATACCACCCGACTCACCAGTGCCCTCAGATCGCAGAGGCCCAAAAGTTATTGGTGCAATAGAAGACTGTTGTGTTAACGAACCCATTTCAACATGGGAAAAATTTAACTCAAGTCTCTCCGAGCACGGATCAGGGCAGTTAAGGACCCCCTTCGTCTTCAAGTAATTCTTCGTCTGTAAATGTGTATATGATGAAAGGTGATTCCTATATATCGACTAGAGCGCATGATTGCAGAATGCCAAACACCTCTGAAAACCCACCTCTTCCTCTCCAGATCGAGAAGACGTTGGGTGAAACAATGGAACACATCCCAAAAGGTGTGTTAAAGAAAGATTCTCACAATCCAAATGCAAGGGCCGCCCAAAACTACTATGTGGTGGAGGATTTGTGTCAAACCCCTTGTGCAATGTCTGCTTTGGAGGTCCTCTAGAGATGCCCCTCCCAGAGAAAGGCTCTGTTATCCGCCTTAGGATCTGCCGAGACTTGTAATCCATGTATGATCATGCTTGATACGATCGACTTAAAACATCGTCTCCCTTACCATGTGGCGTTTCAAATAGTAGTGGCTTACACTAAGAAACACTTTACCCGGAACATTTTCTGCATGGTGGTTGATGAGGGTGCCTCGACATGCGTGATGTCGTTGGCATGTTGGAAGGCCATTGGCCAACCCATTTTGTCTCCGTCACCGACTCTTCTTACCTCTTTCGATGGTCGTTCGTTCTGACCACATGGCATCATCCCCTCTTTTCCTATGCTGTTAGGGGGGAAGACCATGTGCGTCGAGTTTGAATTGATCGATGAATATCTCGACTACAATCTCTTGTTAGGAAGGATTTAGACCTATGCTATGCAAGAAATAGTCACTACAGTTTTCTCGGTCTTGTTGTTTCCACACAAGGGCCGGATAGTGATCACTGATCAATTGTATTTCTCCTGTCCTGACCCTTCATTGGGAGCATCCACGGTCTCGATGATTGATAACCCTCAACCCGACATTGTCAACATAGGGGTTGGTTTGTGCCCACCTTTGATGGGTACTTTCGATTACCCGCCTCCTTCCGATGATGTTAAGTTCATTTCAGACTAGCCTAAGGTTGAGATTTTTCAAGTCTCATTGTTTCATATGAACTACTTCAACGATCCATGGAATCTTCCTTCCCCATCAGCCACGATGGAAGGGATAGGGCACCATGGTATGGCCATTCCCTTGTCCGTGAAAAAAGTTGCGTACTCAGTAGTCCAACAAGCTTCCGTCGACCCCGATCTGACTCCCACACAGGAGCTACATCCGATTCTAGAGCCTACTTGGGCTCAAGATTCCCTCACTGATACTGATTCTTTATACTTAGTCTTTCCTTTAGACGAAGTGATTATTAAAGCAATGAATAGTCTGGACAGACCCTGGGATGATCTCCATGACATATGTTATTTCCTCCCAGAGTTAAGAAGAATTGAAGTAGGAGAATTCACTTTGACTATGACTGGAGATAGGTCTTGTCCTATCAATCCCTTGGCTACACATGCTATTTATGCCAAGGGTGATATGGAAGCCAACGCTGAAATGATATCTATTGATATCTCTAGAACCCCTGTCGTCATAGAGAATATTCTTGTCGGAGCTGATTGTTCCCCCAAGGAGATTCGAATATACACAGATTTATTTAAATAATTCCACGATGTTTTTTCCTGGTCTTACGAGGAAATGCCAGGCATTGATCCAAGAATTGTCGAACATGAAATCATGACTTATCCTGACACTAAGCCGGTCTGACAGAAGCTTCGTCTAGTCAATCCTAAGAAAGAAACAACTATTAAGGTTGAAGTAGAGAAACTTCTCAAAGGAGGTTTTATCTACCCTGTCCATTTGACTCAATGGGTGTCAAATCCCGTTTCGGTCAACAAGGCCTGTCCAAAGGATAATTTCCCCACACCATTTATTGACCAGATAGTCAATGAATTTGCAGGTTGCGAAGCCTTTTCTTTCATGGATGGTTTTTCGGGATACAATCAGATACAGATCAAACCCGAAGACCAACGCAAAACTGCTTTCATTTGTCCATGGGGTACATTCACTTATCAGAAGATGCCTTTCGGTATGAAAAATGTTGGAGCTACCTTTTAGCAGGCCATGTCTTTTGCTTTCCATGATCTCAAACATATAGTCGAGGCCTACCTTCATGATTTAGCATCACGATCTCATAAAAGAGTTGATCATCCCACACACCTCCGACTTATCTTTGAGCGATGTCGCTATTACCGGATTCGCTTGAATCCAAACAAATGCAGTTCTTGCATTACGTTAGTTCATCTGCTAGGTTTCATATTTTCAACAATAGGGATCATGGTTGATCCTCTCAAATTTGAGGCAATATTTCAGTTGCCTCCACCGTGCAAATCCTTCAACTTCAGATTTTACAGGGAAAAGTGAACTTTTTACAGCGTTTCATCGCAAACTATGCCGAGATCACAAAGGGATTTATGCGTTTACTGAAGAAAGACATTCCTTTTCATTGGGACAAAGCCGCTCAATGCTCTTTTGAAGCATTGAAATGCACCCTCGCGACTGCCCCTCTACTTCGCCACCCAATTATAATAAATATTTCTTACTGTACTTGGCTGCGTCAGAGTCAACCATCGGTATGGTATTGGTTCAGGAGGATAATTTTCTCTTAGAATATGTGATTTATTACCTGAGCCGAGACCTGGTTGGGTCGGAACTCAATTATTCCCATGTTGAAAAACTTGCATTGGTAGTATTTCATGTTGTCCAATGGTTCCATCATTATATCTTATTTCGTAAGACCACCGTCATTGCCATTGTGAATCCATTTTAGTACGTGTTGACATGACGAGTAATCGGTGGAAAGATCAGTAGATGTATATTTGTCCTCCAAGAATTTGACTTAGATTTTGTTTCAGCAAAATCCAAAAAGTCGTTGGTCTTTGCAGAAATCATCTCGGAACTTCCGGTAGAGTCAGGTGATGTTATGCCTAAAGAGTTGCTTATTAAAGGAGACATGTTTTTGGTCATGTTTTCAGACCCCTGGTATGGAGATGTACTTGTCTATCTCCAGACTTTGAAGTGCCTCACCTCTGCTTCTCATGATGAGCTTCGCCGTATACTCCATCAGGCCAAGAAATATCTCATACTCGAGGACACTTTGTATCGTCGAGGTGTAGATTATATCCTTCACCAATGTCTCACTCATGAAGAAGTAGAAATCATGATTAATGATTGCCACACCAGAGCATGTGGCGGTCATTTTTCCGAGTTGGCAACAACCCAAAAGATTCTACGAGCCGATTACTTTTGGCCGACATTAATAAAAGATTGTTTTGTATCGGTCAAGAAGTGCCACCCATGTCATATCTTCTCTCAGAAAATGAGGGCACACCCCGCTCCCATGTTTCCCATCATTATCGTTGGTCACTTCACCGAGTAGGGGATTGATTACACTACATGCAAGCCCCCTTCAACAAGGGGGCACCGTTATATCATCGTAGTAGTTGACTACTTCACCAAGTGGGTTGAAGCTATGCCAACGTTCAAAGATGATGGAGAGATCAAAGCTCTCTTTTTGTTTAACCAGATCATAGCAAGGTTCGATGTCCCGAGAGAGATTTTCACTAACCATGGCAGTCACTTTCAGAACAAAATGATGTCTGAGTTAACATCAAAGCTTGGGTTGAGGCAAGAACATTCGTCACCCTACTACCCACAAGTGAATGGTCAGGTGGAAGCTGTAAATAAATCTCTTAAGACCATTCTACAACGAATGATCAATTTGGCCAAGTCAAATTGGCATTTGATGTTATAATCGACATTATAGGCCTATCGAACGTCTGTTAAGACTGCAACTGATTTCTCACCTTTTCAACTCGTTTACGGGCTGGAAGCAGTCTTGCCCATAGAGTGCCAAATCCCATCTCTAAAGTTGGAAGTACAATTATGGCCAAACACTTCACCTCTAGTAGAGAGTTTATTATACCTCGAACAACTTAATGAGCAGCGTCATGATGCAACCTTGGCTAACGAGGCTCACAAGCAAAAAGTCAAGTGTCAGTATGATCAGTCCGTTCGTCCTCGGATTTTCTCTAAAGGCGACCTTGTCCTGGTCTATGACCAAGATAAGGACCCCCTGGGGGCAGGAAAGTTCAAACCCATGTGGTTCGGACCCTTCATCGTGAAAGAGGTTCTAAAGAAGGGCGCTTATGATCTGGTGGACTTTGAGGGAAATACTTTGGAGGAGCCTAGAAATGGGCTCTACCTCAAGAAGTATTAATCATAGGTAGGTTGCCTCAGGTGACTTCTTGTACATATATATAGATTTTGTATATTTTCTTTTTTAGTTTTTGTTTTTTTAGTTTTATGGATGTGTCATTTTTGATGTCTTATTTTTCACTATGGAATATTTCAAGTGAATCAGAGGTGTTCATTGGGTTTGCGGATGACGCTATCCGACACACTCGGAGGCTCATTTCCACAACTTGGGTGATTATCACACCTCAAGGCCTGTTGCTATCTTCAGGATGTATCTGTTTAGGTGACTCCACAAACAATGTTGTCGAATACAATGCATTCTTAGAGTTGCTTCATGACGCGTTGTCGCATGGTATCTCTCACCTTCGCATCTACTTAGATGTTCAACTAGTTGTGTCTCAATTAAATGGAGTTTACCGCATTTATGATCCTACTCTACACCGACGATTCCTTAGGGTACGTCTCTTAGAATGAAGATTTGATTACATTATGTATATCCACGTCCTAGGAGATTGAATCAAATCATTGATACTCTAGCTAATCACATATACGACTGGCATATTTCACACATATAAGAAAAAGACCACACATGCAGATGTAAATACATTTGTAAATAAATGTAATCCACAAAACACAAAAAGATGTTAATATCCATATATATATCTCAAAAATATTAGAGTACATGAGTGGGCGCAAGTGCCTCAAAAATAGGTCCAGTAAGAGTCACGAGGCTTATGCCCTAAAAAATATACAAAAGGTTCCCTCGACTCGTAAGAAGTCTAGCCTAACTAAGGGTGGGGCCTGTTGGCCCTGCCATAGTGAACAATGACATTGGCTAAATGCCGAAAGAGATGGACCTAGGTCCATGGTACCCCAACAATGTGAGTCTGCATAGACGATGGGAGATCCTCGATCTCTGCCATAAGAAATATACGAGTAAGAGCGGTGAGATTCTGCTCCACCTGCCTCAAAACTCTCTCATCCTCTCCGGCTGGAGATCCCCCTGTTGTTGTTGGTCCACCGGTTGCGAATGGTCCCACCTCTAGTCGAGGTTTCCGTCTGGTCCTCATGAAGTCTGTTGGATGCACTGGCCCCACATCTACACATAACAGATACATACGTGTCAGATACTCTGGTATACAAAAAAAATTTGATGATATATATGAAAAACATAAAAATTAAATAACTTTGAAAACAAAAAACAAAAACTTACCCATGTCTCCTCGCTCCTCTCCAGGAGGTACAGACATGTTAGGATCTCTGGAAAATTTGATCCCGACATAGGGGTAGTCCTCTATGGCCAGAATCTGTCGTGTCCACCAGGAAAAAAACTTGTCGTCAAAGGCCTCGATGGTCCTCCCTCCCCCCTGTCGTGGTAACAATGCCACCCACCTACATAGCGCTGGGAGAGGGGCCTCGTGCCCTCGTATGGTCTCTCTAGGAATGAGACTGTTAAGAACGAAATGTCAATATAACATAGAAAAACCTCAAAATAAGTACTCAACGCCTTGAAAAGAGAGAATTTCAGATAATAAGCCTCTTCGAGGGGGCAACCTCCTTTTACCCCACATAAATGTTCAAGTACAAGATGATTCCAAATGAAAATGTCTCCTTGGTATATATAGGAGACTAGGAGGTATAATTACAACTAATGGAATAAAGCCTACATAAATAAAATAACATTACTAATGTAATATGCCCCAATTAAGGGGTAATGAGCCAATATCAGGGATTAACATGCCCCTCCCCTTGAGACAAGTGTTGTCCACAATGCTTGAGTAACTCTGTATGCTTTTGTATAAAATACTCATCTTCCCAAGTGGAATCTTCAGCCGGTAGTTTCCTCCATTTAATGAGATACTCTGAAATGGATATATTCCTTAGTTGGTGAATTCTTGTGTCAGTGATGGCTTCAGGATCCAATATGATTTTTCCTTCCTCATCAAGTTCTGGCAATATAGTTTGAACTGGGATCTTGTCGCCTATAACCTTATTTAAGAATGAAACATGGAAAACTAGGTGTACTCGTGAAGATGCAGGCAACTCCAATTTGTATGCCATAGTACCAATCTTTTGCAACACCTTATAAGGGCCATAGTACTTTGGTGATAATTTATTATCCTTCCTGGCTTGCTTGAGGGAAATCTGTTTGTATGGTTGTAGTCCTAAAAACACTCAATCCCCTACTTCAAAACTTCTTTCACTACGATGTTGATCTGATTTTTGTTTCATGCTGTCAGATACCCACTAAGCAAATCAAACTTTTTCGTTGATTTCTCAACAATCAGAATCCCCGAAGTCCTACGGGGCTTAGCACAGGCTAGCTCTTTCCTTTTTCCACCTCCATGTGATTATAGTTCACAATTATAAGCTGAATCAGCACAACGTCTTTTCACACTTCACGACTTGGTACTACCAGAATGTCAAGTCTCTCAACACTGCAAACCCCAAAGCTTGAAACAACGAAACGTCGAACCCCGACGGGGCTATTGAGGGGCAAGTTTCTCTCTTGGGGACTTGTCTACGTGACCCTGTACTGTACCCACTCGCTTAATCCAACCAAGAGCTTAACAACGTTTCATGATTTGGGGAATCACGATACATGAATCCTACATGTCCCCATTCAAATCCCTGAAGCTTCTGAGGTCTCCAAAGTTTCCCTCCTAAGGGAGATCGACCTTTCGCACATGACCGTGTATTTCCCAGAGTCAAATTTAGCTTTCATAGTTTCTTCTTTTTTGATGCCAAGAGTTCTTGACCTCTCGATCTCCCGAACTCTGATGAGCCAACTCCCCGTCTTTGGCCCTTAGCCCCTTCTTGCTATATTATTGGTCCACGTGACCACTATCCTCATGACCATAGCCCTATCTCCTATCGGGGTTTTGGACATCGCAATGTTGAACCGCAAGGACACCTTGTCCCCGGGATTCTTGATAGCCCAATCCCCGATTGTCCAACCTGACGTTAGCTAGGCCCCACAACAACGGAGCTTTCTCCCCCTGGTCAGGGTTTCAGACTTTGCGATTCCAAGTTGCAAGGACTTCTTGTCCAAGTGATTCCCGATATCCCGACTCGCGATTTCCCGATTGACGATTCTCCTTTCGGGACTTTTCCTGGAGGCCCCGATAACTGCCACACATCCCCTCAATATGGACGGTCCTGATCGCCTCTCCCTGTTTTGCAGATTCAAATTCTCTGGAAGTCTTGTCCTCAGGACTTGCGAAACGCCAAACTCCAATGCACCGATTTGTCCTTCTATCGGGACTTCCCTCAATAGTTTGGATCTCCACCACGTATCCCCAACTGATGGATGACCCTGATCCAATCTCGTTGTTTTGAGACTTGAAGTGTCCCGACTTCCTCGACCTTGAGAACTCTAATATTCCGAGTGTTGATATCCCGATGTGGCGTCAGCTAGGCCCACAACACAGAGCTCTCGCCCTTTCACCACTTGTGAAGTCGAAAGACTTCCTCTTCCAACCTCCGATGCCCGAGTCCCAGATCTGGGTAGTCTCGTGACACGCACCCACTCCCAAACGAACGACCCAGATCAAATCTCGCTGATTCAGAGTTTTCGTTGCTGAAATACTCCGGCAACTTGCCCCTTCGATCCCCGAAATGCCGACGGGCTGTCGATCTTGCCCGCGTGTCCTCCTATGATGGATGGCTCAGATTTGTCTCGGGGTTTTCATTATGAAAATCCCCGACCTCATGTCATCATGATTCCCAACTTCATGAGTGCCGATATCCTGATGGCCACACCTCTTGTCGGGACTTTCAACCTCCGGTTCACGAGGGCTTAACCCTCATGCGTCTCTGAACAGATCCCACGACTGTCGGGTTTTTCTAGCTAGGATCTAACGGTTCAGATCTATCCCACGTCGCACACTCTCCCACTACTTCATGGGCATGGAAAAATCAATGGTCCAGATGTTCTCATGGACCTTGGGGGTCTACAATCCCGATTTCCTCACTATTCACAAAGATAGAGGAAACAGGGCAAGGTATGTAACGCGCTTGTTTCTTTCGTCAATCTAACGATCGTGAATGACCATGGATCTTCCAACGGAATCTCAACCATCCATCGATACTTATCCCTACGCTACTACTTCGGGATTTTAAGAGGGTCATTCCTCCTCGTACATGGTCGTTAAGACTTGCACATTCAAGTCCTTTTTCCAGGTTCTTGGTAAACCTTTCCAAGTAGGAAATCTCTGTGAAGAGATCTATTACGGGGCATTCCTAGAGACGGGTAAGGGGATACATATTCCTGAGAACGGACTGGAAGTCTAACTTGGGTCAACTTACGCATAATTAAAATCATTTATCAACATAAGTCATGCATGGTTTTTCTGTTATAAACATTTACCTACCATTTCTTATCAACACACTGCACATACATTCTTATACTGTAATCGTTCACAATTTCACAGTTTATGAGCATAATTATCAGAACAAACATATAAATATATTTTAATATGCCAGAGGCGAAACACTTATTAGAAATAACACTAGGGGTCAAGCAACTGCTGAGAGAGGTTCTCGTTTCCACCCAACCGTAGTCTTAGCGACTCCCAACGGATTTACCACCAGCCACCCCCGAGATGAGACCACGATGTTTGTGAGACTGCGTCTCCATTTTCCAATGACTAGGAGCGAAGGTTGCAATCCTTCCTCTCTTCTATTACTCACTCTGCATAATGCCCGGGTTTTTCCCCTCGCGCCCGCCCCCAAAGTCGCTTCTACCCCCACGCCTTATCCTCTTCTGAGGTTGTGTGTGGCGTGATTACCCTCACGTTGATCAGGCCTGATGGCTCTATGGATGGGAGGTTCCCCTCCCATCCCTCATTAAACCATCTACCCACCAGCCTGTGAGATATTTAATGCAGGGCCAGCGAGCCACTTTTGGTTCTCCAGGCCAGTGGAGTCCAAATACGGTATTAATTCTCCGTGGAAGTTAACGCCACCTTTCCAGGTGCCTTCCACAACCATCGTGGTCTCTTTTTCAGCACATCCCCTCTCAACAGTTCTATAATATAAATTCATAATGTTATTTACATTCATCGACCTTCTTCATAAGGTCCATTCCCATCATACATTCACATTTTCTTCATGCTTTAGCATGGTAATTCCTATATAAGGATTAACTACAAATTTGAGGGAAACAGGGTGTTACAATTCCCTCCCCCTTAAAGGAACACCATCCTCAGTGTTATTTCTCAAAACACATGTCATGCCTTTCTTATTCGGCCACTTCAGAAGTCTTGATCTTCGTCATCTTCCTTCAATAATTCCTGGACAACAAGCACATTAATTCACAATTTTGTGCAAAAACGTCTTACTGATGTTCAAATTTCAAATTTCAAAAGAAAAATTTCATATTCTTAGCACAATACTTATCTGTGCAGTCCGTGGATTTGTATCTGCATGGTAATTTTGTTATCCATGCTCATCATCCTCCTTGACGTACCCATTGGATGCATAATTCCAATTCAATAACTCACAAAAGCCATCATAATTTCATCTTTCTTTCCAAGGTTTTCCTTGCACGGGAAACTACCCACTGTGTGCATTATCCCAATAGTTTTCAAAAATTATTAAGGTATCCTCTTCCTTGCGGTCACTCACCCTCCAGGCCCAGACTCAGGTACCCCCTTCTCTGTTATACAGTCCCTCGGGCAATCCATCTTGCCCTGCCAAGGTTTTCTCGCACAGGAAGAATTTTAGAGACTCTATCGAGTCTTACAGTCGAGACGTCCCTCAGAATTACTCTGCCGAGGCGTCCCTCCATCTTGTGTTACCTCAACAAAATACTTTACAAGCGACCATGGATTATCATAGGGTTTTCATGGCTCAGCAGTAGCCATGTTCATCACTTTCAGCTTTGATAGCCTTCATCTGTTCCTTTCAGAACAAATCTTTACTTCTCACCTGTATCACAGGTACACAAGATTTCGTGAGACATCATCATAAATCCTAACTTTCAGAATTTTATTGCAAACCTGTCACCCACAGATTTATCAAGTCTCATGATTTGTTTTCATATTTGTCCCGCTCAGGAACCAGACTCATAATTATGGGGCTTTCCTTCCCATAACATTTTTGGTCAGCAGGAAATTGGCCTTCCTTATGGGCTTACAGCATTGCCATATCCAAGACTCCTTCTTCCTGCATTCATTCCTCAGCTAATCAAGTTGTCAGTTCTTATGTACTTACATTTTATCGCACATTTACAACATCATCACAACAATATTAGAATTGTGCATACTTTAATGATTAAATTACTTCCTCAAAAGGAAATACCATTCTTGTAGTTTGGCCCAGCAGGCAATCGGTCTTTCCTATGGGCTTACCTTACTGCCATATCCATGACCCTCTGCTTCCTGCAATTCATTCCTCAATCAGACAAACCATTGTTAGATTTTCCATGTATATATATATATAGATAGATAGATATATATATATATATTCGAATGTAATTTCAACATTCCAAGGAGTTTTAACAACTGTGCCACTATCCTTGGCCACATTCATACCCAATGCATCCTTGCATTCATTTCAAGTTCGTCACACTTTAGGACCGGTTCTTGGTCATGGGGTGTTGGGATTTAACCGATCCTCTCCTCATATGGTTTACTCATTTTCATTCATTCTTACAATAGAATCCACGCTTCTTGTTATAGGCCGATCACGACCCCAAATTAGTACATATTAAACTTAAAATTTTCGCATGAATGTGCTCACGCATTATGCCTTCATTAATATCCAGGGCACCAGATCTCATGGCCACCCACATTTGATTTTCTCTAACACCTATACCTCGTGAGTACAAATGTTGGAAGGTCCTCCTTCCTCAATGAGGAACCCATTGTTTGTCTTTTATGCAAATATGCATTTCCTGGAAGTAATTCCAAGCAACGT
>ML807507.1:31060-56168 GCA_009831015.1 Picea engelmannii | reverse complement strand
ATGGCAGCCCAAAGATTATTGTAAGTGAGAGAGATCCCATCTTCACTGGACATTTTTGGACAGAATTATTTTCTTGTTTGGGTACTGAATTGGCTCATAGCTCATCCTATCATCCTCAATCTGATGGACAAATTGAGATAGTGAACAAATGTCTGGAAGGCTACCTTCGTTGCTTTGTCTCTGATAAACAAACACAATGGTTCAAATGGTTACCCTTGTCAGAACAGTGGTATAACACTTCCTTTCATACCGCAACAAAAATGACACCATTTATGGCACTTTATGGATACCACGCTCCTTCCATCACTTCTTCTCTGAAACAAAAATCTAAGGTTCAAGCAGTGGAAGATAACATCGAGAATCAACAAGAAATTCTCCAAATCTTAAAGGACAACCTGACCATGGCACAAAATCGCATGAAACAACAAGCAGATCAACATCGTAGTGAAATAATTTTTGAAATAGGGGATTGGTGTTTTTAAGACTACAAGCATACAAACAGATGTCCCTCAAGCAAGCCAAGAAGGATAATAAATTATCACCAAAGTACTATGGACCTTATAAGGTGTTGCAAAATATTGGTACTATGGCATACAAATTGGAGCTGCCTGCATCTTCACGAGTACACCCAGTTTTCCATGTTTCATGCTTAAAGAAGGTTATAGGTGACAAGATCCCAGTTCAAACTATATTGCCAAAACTTGATGAGGACACATATTCCATGAGCTATATTTCTTGAATACCATTACCACTGGTGTAGAGTAAGAACTTTGGCTAGGTATAATAATGCCAGCCTCTAACATTTCTTCAACCATGCGCTCAATTTCACTCTTCTGGGCATAAGGGTATCTGTATGGCCTGATGTTAAGAGGAACACTCCCAGGAATTAGGTGAATTTCATGATCATGATTTCGGGTGGGTGGAATACCTTTGGGAATATCTTCAAATACTTTGGAATGCTTATCAATGAACCCTTGAAGATCTTGAGGAATAGATGGCTTAGATGTTTGAACCTCTAGTGAGCATAGTTGTGAAATAATGCCGTGATACCCCTTTTTCAATAATTTTGTCATGCCATTAGAGATTATCACCTTACCGGGTTTCCCTGTGATACCTATTAACTCAATGTGCTCTGTAATTGAACCCTTTTGCTTGAGATTTATCAATTAAAGAAGGTATTGCTCCTTGTATCCTCATAGTGTGCTATCATTTCTTCCGTGAAAATTGTCCAAGTGACAATTGATTTGCGAGAACAAATCCATCAATACCATACAAATTGATTTGGTTCTAAATATAAAGAAGCAATTTGTACCTTTTGTGTATGTGGCACATTATGTAGATCAAAGAATTTATCCATCTAAAGTATCCATGTGATTGTGTCCTTGCCATCAAACTTCCTCATATCGATCTTAGGATTGTGGTTGGTCTTCAACCCAAAGTTGGAATTTCTCCGTTCTTGATTCACCTTCCTTGTGTCCTCATCATGAATTTCATGGGATACATTTTTACTTTCAGGTGTCCTCTCTATTATGAATATTTTCAATCCTTCCATGATCACCCCTTTTAAACCCTCCATCATCTCTTGCAGTTCATCTTTTTTTATTGTCTTCTTTTGTAAATCATTTATGTCCCTACGCATTTCTTCACCTTCATCAAGATTCCATGTAGGATTATCTGGAGGCTTATTTGGTGTAGAAGTTCCCTTTTTGGGTGGCATGTTGGCCAAGTATCACTTTTGAACCTTTATTTTGAGGTGGTTCTGCTAGACAATATTTCTTCTGTTGTATCTCCAAAGTTTCGGCCCTTTTGGGGATGGAATTTTATTTTTTTGTATTTCTTTGATATTTCTTCTCTGCAATGCCATAGGTCTGATCAAAATTGGATGTGCCAAGTGGTATTTACATTAACTTCCCCACAACTTGCTGATTTTTGGCCTTTCCGGGAGATGTCACTTGTATAGCATGCCCCGCACAAACTAATTGATATAGAATTTAGAAACTCGTACCAAAAATACTAAATACTTTCCACTATCCAATGAAACCAGTCTCACTCAATTTGGATACTCTAGGAAGAAGTTATGATTGTTTTACCTGGAACACCTTCTTGAGACTAGTCAGATACCCTATCTTCCATTGGGTGTATCTACAAATGTAAGACGACCCATAAGCTGAGATTTTTACCAAAGATACCTTACTAAGTTCTGTGAATATCCTCTGGAGTTCAGGGTTTGAAACATTACAGAAAATTTTTTATAGCGAAAATTCCGCAATGACTCAATTCAGGATGATTCCATAACCCTATATTTCACAGGTTGTATCTCCGAAATTATAAGGCCTCGGGATCTGAAATTTTAACCCAATGTACCTTGATCCATCTACTAAGTATCCTCCAATTTGTTCCTTCTGAAACATTGTAGAAAAAAAGTTATAGCAAAAATTCTAAGGTGTCTCAGATGTAGCAGCGAAACCCCAAGACCTTGAGCTCTGATACCATATGTTAAGAACCAAATATCAATATAGCATAGAAAAACCTCAGAATAAGTACTCAACACCTTGAAAAAGAGAGAAATTTAGATAATAAGCCTCTTCAAGGGGGAAACCTCCTTATGCCCACATAAATGTACAATTCCAAGATGATTCCAAATGAGAATGTCTCCTTAGTATATATAGGAGACTAGGAGGTATAATTACGACTAATGGAATAAAGTCGACATAAATAAAATAAAATTACTAATGTAATATGCCCCAATTAAGGGGTAATGAGACAATATTAGGGCTTTACAGAGACTGGGTACCCAAAGTTTCTATGTCTCTGCATACGACACTCTGTCAATTGCCTCTTCATGCAGTCTAGTAAGGTGGTGCTCCAGTCAAAAATTTGTGCATTTAAGCACTGAACCGCACAATTCATGTGTGCCTGGGAAGCTTGATGTAAAGATGTGGATCCAGTGATCCACCTAATGAGAAAAAAATATCACTTTCAGTGATAGGTTTGAAATCTTGTTTATCGACACCTGAGTGCCCACTTTGTCAGTGTTGGCTTCACAATGGAGTCCATTCAACTCATCTATGTTGTGAGGCCCAGAGGGAAAAGTGCGAAATTTGACTAGTTCCCCTCTCCTTGAGAGGCCAATCAAAAAATATATATCTTCAGTCATTGGATTCAACTGTTATCCCTCAAGCATGAATGCCTCTATGTCCAGATGCCAGTAATCTACCAAGGCGTTCAATAGCCTGGGTTGTGCCCGCATAAATGGACACTGGAAAAATTTCAACAAACCACATTGAGCCAATGCGGCGGTATCATCAGGGTCCTCTCCAAACAAAATGTCAATGTCCTCATGCTCCCTCTCTCTTCAGTGAACATACATCCTGCAATTCACATGTTTCAGGAGGGATTAACTCTTGCATTTTTAAATTTTTTCAACATGTTGGCGGGTATATGCAGGCTGTAATATACACAGTCGCATATGCCCGTGTGCAATATTTTCTCTGCACGCGAGAATACAATGGCTGTCATAGGAAAACCCACGTATACATAGGGCCAACCTTTTTAAAGGTCAGCGCACCCCCCCAAAAAAACAAAAAGAAATGCACAATTGAAGAATTGAAATGCAAGGGGGGTTAGTATGTACTTACTTGGTCCAAGCGAAAGTTCATTTCGTTCACTGAAGCTCTCGAAATCAACTCTTTTGACAAAGGGGTGTTTCTGGCTTCTTAGTCAATTTATCAATTAACAATGGTGACAATGAGCTGCCAACTTCTATTTATAGACTTTTTGGCCCCCTTTGTCATTTTTTCTAGCCTAAAAATCATTTAGTATGGTTCAAGATTTTCTTATAGATTGTTACGATAAGTGTTACTTTGGGTATTGGGAAAATTTTTGGAGATTTGGGTCATTTTAAAGGTCCTTTGGTAAAAATTCATTTTTCCAATTTGTTGCATCTAAGTTAGGATTCCACCTCCACTTTATGTATCTCGTTGTCTTTGTCACTTTACCATAGGATCAACACCATCGAATTGTGACACAGAACCATTATTTATGCTTTAGAAGTGTCGTAATTTAGTGGTAGAGCCTTCCCCTTCATGGATGCCCTAGGTAGATCCTAGTTGCATTTTTGGTGTCCATGTCGTCACTAATGACTATAGGCTTGGGATTCCTTATTATTTTTTTCTTGATTACGAGTATGAGCTTCATTTGCATGATTCTTTATCACTCTTGACCTCACCCTTGGGACTCCCAAAACACAACGGGTATTCTTTTAAGCCCTTTCCAAACCCTCTAAACATGAAAAGATCGTCGAACGATCTTGTTTCCCTTCACGCTCGCTAAACTAAAATTTGAAGGCACGTCTGTCCGACGGTAGTTTACGCCTTTTTCGGTCCAGATGGTCAACTGTACGAACAATGGTATTCTCTAGGAGCCTCGGTTCTTTAGAAGAGTATTCTCAAGTATAATTTTAATCCTTTTTCGAGCTTGAGGGACTAAAATTCTAAAAAAGGAATCCCCACGGAGTCCATAGTTAAGCTCTTTTCAGACTCCCTAAAATTGAAAATATCGTCGAGTGACCTTGTTCCTTCACACTCGTTAAAATGGTCCAGAAGAACATCTCATATGGAGTCCATAGTTAAGTTTTTTTCAGACTCCTTAAATATGAAAAAATTGATGAGTGATCTTGTCTTTGTCACACTCATTAAAATGGTCTTGAATAGACGTCTTTTCGGTGCTAGTTTACCCCTTTTTCAAATCGACTAGACTACCTTCGAAAAAGCTACCCCAATGGAGTCTCCTTTTATGTTTTTTCAGACTCTCTAAAAATGAAAAACCGCCGAGATTACCTTCTCTAGGCTTGTTAAAATTACATCGAAGGACGTTATCATTGTGTCTTGTTAATCACACTTGCATTCCTGCATCTTTGGCTTAATGCCGACTCCATGTTGCTCTCAACTGAACCATCTGAAGCATGCCTTATATGCAAGCCTTGTAGCACTTTTCCTATGCATCTTGACACCTTGAGCCATGGATGGATTTTCCCAAGTGTCCTTGTCCTACATATGTCTCCATTCTCTGAGCATTAGTGTGTTCCTTGCACTGAGGAACTAGTATGTCTATGACACTTGTTCCTCCTTTGTAATGTATCATTCTTTTATTCTTTTTCAAGTTTTCCAAAATTATTGAAAAAGACAAAAATATCAAATATACCCCAAAAAGAGGAAGGTAAAAGTATTTTATTTTTGTTGGCAGCACAATGAGTCACCCTTAGACAAAGCACATCCTTTTGTTTGTTCGTCAAGCTCTGGGATTTAATATGACCTTAGGAAGTTGTTCTCGTTACATAGAGTTGTGTCCTCCTCCATTTGGTTATTATTCCAAACATATGGAGAGTTTGCATTGCCTCCTGGATCATGAACTTATGTCAATACCATACTGCCCGAGTCTCATGATTTATCGTGCTAGTTTCCAAGGAAAGTTTTTACCAAGCTTGAGTTGGACCTTCTGCAGTTTGTCTCTTGACCTCATGCCCGAGCATCCAAAAATCCCAATCAAGTCTTTATTCGAAATCAATGAATCCCTCAGTGTGATCATCAAGATCCTCTGGTCTATTCCCGACTAGCCATCGAAGACATCTGGGTAGTGAATTTGTACAGTCATATTACACTCCTACCCGAGTTGTGAATAATTTGATGTTGTTTCTTGAGCTCTGAAGGCCTCATCTCTAGCCATCAGACATCATTAGCTTCTTGAAGATGGATATTATACATGTATATATTTTTTATTTCGAGATGTAGATCCACTGTGTATTGCTCGTGGCTACACTTTATATAATTATATGACATGGATCTGCAGTGTATTTGATTGGAAAACATGATTTTATTTCATTCCGAGCATGGGTATGTCTGCCTCGATGAGACAATTGTTATTTTTATAGATGAAACCTCATGAACTCTGGTCCCTGGGCTCACTCACTTTGTACGTTGGTGAATATTGGTAATGTATTTCAGCCATCGAATGCTCTTCTAACCTCACACATTAGGGGGCATCTGTTATAACCCTAATTTTCCCCAGACATGCATACCTAGCATCAAGCCATCTCACTTGCCATTTTTTCCAAGCCACCATTGAAAAAATCTTCTAAAAAGACTTCCTTTTGAAGGCATATTCACCCTGCACCACTATTTCCCATGTATATACGCTAGCTAACCCATTACAACCCGTAGATACTAACAAAAGCACAAGAAATAGAAAGTTGTAGACATAATATAGATTTTTCGGGTAATTTCCTAAACCGTTTGACCACCCATATCCGGTCACTTAACCAGATAACTACCCTCTTCTAGCATATAAAAGAAGAGTTAGGGGTCCCATTTAAAGAGAGGAGAATAATAACAAATAAACTATGCCCTTTTTTGTATTCCCCTTGCCCCAATCTCTTGCAACCGTTTTGTGAGGAGAAGCATATGTGAAAGAAGTTGGTGCACAGTTGAAGAAGAGCCCAGGACCAGATTCAAGGAGCAGTGGCTGATCTCACCATTGTAAGTTACTTTTGTGCGATTAATAAAAAAATTACTTTTTCCGTCCCTCCATATGAGGTGTTCAATATTCATTTTTGATTATATTTTATTAGAACCTCTAACCCACTAATTCATATATAAGATGCATGTTTGTAGTTCTTTGTTTGTCTTTTTGTGAATGCAGGTTGGATTTCGGAGGAGACTTTCAGTCAAGGAGCAATCGAACACAAAAGGATCGACACCAAACATGGCGTTCAAGGTAGAGTTATAAGATCCTTTTATCCTTGTGTTTTATGCATGAATGTGGGGTGTATGTTGGAATGATAGTAAAAAGTAGGAGACTTTAAAGGGTCATTTCTTCATGCATTATATAACCTGTAGTTCTATTCCGTAGAGGGATTTCCCACCCTTTCCCACCCACAACAGAGACCTAGTCCTAAGGTGGGACAAAGCAAATGAATCAAAAGGGAAGCATTCTAAGTTTCAGAATCTATGGCTCAAACCTTTCCAGGTAGTTGAGAAGATTGGGGTAGGCACTTATCGGTTACAGAATCTGAGGGGAGAACCTGATGCCCTCCAAGTTAATGGCAAATCCCTAAAACAATATTTCCAGTAATAATATTTTCATTCAAATAATAATAATAATAATAATAATAATAATAATCTCTTTTGTTTGTATGTTGTTTTCATGATTTCGGTTCTAGATAGATCTTTGCGATTTTGCTTTATTTTCTTTTTGCATTTTTGTTTTCCACACTTTTGAAGGTTGTGTTTAGCAAGAAAATGGTCGACCTCAAGAACTTTGTTCCTAACTCATCACTCACAAACAACACAAGAAGCATCAAGGAGCCTACGGTCGCTTTGAAGAGTCCTCTACCCAACCTGCGCAAATGAACAACTTTGGAGAAATGTCAGAAGTGTCTGCTTAGTGGTTTGGTAAGACCATGAGGGAAATTTGGAAAGCCTAAAATGACTACATGAACCCAGAAGGAAAATCTAGAAACTAATTCACCTTAGCCATCTCGCTTTGAAAATTAAAATAGGTGTCATCCTCTCTCACTCACTCAGGGCATTCTGCTGAAATAAAAGTTAACTATAGCAAACGAGTGAACAGTGGGAGAGGGTATGAAGATATCTCCATCAGGGCTATAGATGCTCGATAGCAGTGGAACAAGGTCTGTGATGTCGGGGTGACTCCACTGGGGCTATGGACACTCGCTGGCAGTTGAGCAACACCATAGCAAGTGATCAAAGGTAACTAAAGGCTTCATGCCAATGAAATCTTTGCTAGATTTTTGTCTAAAAAGGGCATGAATCAGGGTTATAGGAACGAAGGAGGAATAAAGGTTAAATACCCATAGGAAGACCCAGAAGAATCAACCGAAGAATTTCAAAATGAAAGGGTAAAAGAGGCTTGGATTCAAAACCAGTTAAGTTCTCCACCTTCTTCTGTATCAGCTGAGCCTTGAGGAAGGAACAAAGATTCTGCTTTCATCCACTGAATCACCATTTTTTGAGCACTCAACACACCCTAAAATTCTACATCAAATTTCACTTTTTGGGTACCACTTGATCTCTTGTGAATGTCTAATTCGATCTTAGTATGAAAATGTTGCCTTTGCTCGTCTTCTATTCTTCATTTTAAGTCTTTCAAAGTTGTTCGGGCAAGTGAAAATCATCATGAATTAACAAAGACTAAAATTTGATTAAAGAAATGGGAGGACCAAAATAGCTGAGCCCTGACCCCCATCAACATCGGCATATGACAATCTTAATTATGCGACAGGTGCTATGTAATAAATTTCATCAATGATCGACCCTCGTCGGTGTCGAGAAGTTTTGAAGAGAGTAAGCGTCACGCGAGTAAAGGAAGGATATTTTCGACTGCCGAAATGTTATCGACATCGGGGATTTATGAAGATGTAACCTGCAAGAAAATATGCACCTAAACATATCCCCGATACTGTTATAAGCCTAATTTTCACCCAGCCTACATACCTGGCCTCAGGCCCTACTATTTGCCAATTTCTTGAGCCAAGCTCTTCTAAAAAGCCCTCTTTTTTTATCCACACGTGCCTTGGCCTTATACAACCTGTGTATGCACACATCCATACGCCTTCAGGCCTTCTACAACCCGCGTATACTAACAATAGCACGAAAAATGGAAAGTTGCAAATGGGAAACATATTTTCGAGAAATTGCTAAAACCGTTTAACTGCCTATGGCCCGTCATTCAACCGAATAACTACCTATAAAACAAGGGGTAGGGGTCCCATTTGAAAGAAGAAGAAGAAGAGTATAGAAACTCTGCCCAAATTTATCCCCCCTTTGCTCCAATTTCCTGCAATTGTATTGTGAGGTTGAGTAGTTGGTGCATTGTGAAGAGGAGCCCAGGACCAAGTTTGAGGAGCAGTGCCATCCACATATTGTAAGATCACTCTTGTGAAGATTAATACAAAAAGGAATACTTTTTTCATCCCACCATATCATGTTTTCAAAATGTGTATTTATTTTATGATATTGTCACATCTAACGTAGTAATTAGTATATGAAATGCATGTTTGCAGCTCTCTGTTTGTCCATGTGTGAATGCAAGTCAGCTTTGGGAGGAGGCTTGTAGTCAAGGAGAGAGTGAAAGCGAAGGGGTCAACATCAAATGAAGGATTCAAGGTAGAGTTATCTAATCTTGTTTGCACCTTTGTATTGCATGAATGTGGGGTTTTGTGTTGGGAGAATAGGAAAAAGTAGAGGCCTTTAAATGGTCATTTTCTGCATGCATGATTAGAGCCCTTAAATTCTAAGTCTGTAAGAGGGATTTCCCACTCACATCAAAATTGGCGACCGTATTGGGGAGTCTCCAGGGTTCTTTGGAGATTTTTTATTGGGTATTTTGAAATTGGTTTTACTGCCTTTTTTGAGTTTCTGCAAGAGTCTGAGTGTTCAGGGATTCTGGTTCTCAATACTAATACTCCATGCCTTTCTTACAAGACTATTTATTTTCCTGTTTTTGAAAAACTCAGAGTTATACGTGCCCTGTAGAAGGGCAGCCTACGTGTGCACGCGCCCTACCTTTAGTCAACCCGTGTATGTATGCATGTTGCTGAAGTGCTAGCTTCATGTCTGAGAACCCAGAAAATCCTTCTCAGGAAGATGCAGTCATCCTCTCCCCTGCATAAGTGATCCTTCTCAAGGATCTTCTGGGTCCTTCTAGGCCTCTGATTGAATAGTCCATAGTCAGGTAAAAACCTTAGGATTATCTTTGTTTGCTAAAGTTTTCTTAACTCTTCTTTGTCAAAGTAAGTTTTTGCACCTTTAAGGGGTTCTGGTTTTCAATACCAGTACTCCCTGCCTGAGCTTAGTTGCTTTTCTTCCTTTTTTGAGGAAAAAAAGAGGCACATGCGGCCTATACTAGGCCTAAATGCATGCATATGCACCCTTCCCTTGTACAACCCGCGTGCATACGCTGTCTGTTGAAGTGACAGTCGCGTGTCTGTCTAGAATTTTTTTGAAGAGGCAGTCATCCTCTTTCCTGTCAAGATTCATTTTTTCAGGGATTTTCTTGTCTGATTATAGTCTTTGTCATAGAAGTGTTAGCCTAGGTCAAATGCCAACATAGCTTGCTTTTTCATTAAAAGATTTCTTCTGTTTCTTATCTTTCTTTTAGAATCTTTTGTTATTTCTGCTTTGATTGGAAGAAAAAAAAAAAAAAAACTTAGTTTGTTAAGTCTCTTTCTTTCCTGGCATTTTCTTTGCATTGTTATTTGAAAAAGAAAAAGAAATTAGCATAGCGTTGTGTTTTCTTCTAATTTTAAAAGCATTTCAAAAAGAAAAAAATAAGAAATATAATCATTCTTTGCCAGTGTTCATATAAGTTTCATCATTTTTTCTCAAGAGTCTTAACAACTTCAATTGCACTACCATACCCTTTTTGAGTAAATCAAGCCAGTAAAAAGAACGCTAATTAAAATTTACTAGACTTTATGTTTGTAGGGTCCATCAACTAGATTAGTCTAGATCCTTGATTTAGGTTGGAGAGGAAACTCTTCAAGGCTATAAAACAAACAAACGAGTCTGTGCTAAGGAGTGTAGAATTCCAATAATGTGCAAATTATCCAGGACCCCCCTCTAACACAGGGGATAAACATGAGGTTGCGTGCGGAAAGGTAGCGAAGATAACCCCTCCAAATCCGTACCAAGCATAGTGGGGAACACATATAGAGGACTTGTCTTGGGATTACGTTGATCGCATTTTCCATGGAGCTTCATGGGTCTCGAATCCATTCGATGTCCTCAATCGTCTTCTGTAACACTTGCTTTCGATACCTTTGATAGGTTTCAGTCTTGATACCATGCTCATTTCGGTCCACTCGACTGTCGATTGTACCCGCCTAGTGATTGTTCATGAGCTGGCAACCTAGTTGCCTTTATTTTAGGGACTTACACAGGTGACCGCGGGGGTATACCGCAGTACCTGGGGAAGACATCGGGCCATGCTTTGTAGAGTATACCTGGAGGGTGCTTCCGTATTTGAGTTGCACTTGCACTGGTAAGTTGCTTTGGTGTTGGATTGTGTAGTTGTTCTTCCAACTAGTTAGTCGCTTGCTTGATTTTCCTTTAGGAGTTTTTCTAGTGTGTGCTCTATGCTCCCTAGTTTTCGATAGTGAGTTATTCAGTCATGGCTTTGGGTCTTTGACCTAGGGTGGTAGACCGCCTACTCCGCCGGTCATGAGGACTTTTTTCGGTCTTCCGCTTAGAAACTTGGAGCCGCCTCTTTATAGGCATTGTTTTGATAACACTGGTTTTCCATAGTCAGTGTGTGAGACTTTTACGAACTTGAACGATTCTGCAAGGGGAGAACCTATGGATAAGATCTTCATGGCTAAAGTTCCTGGCGATACCAACCAAGGAGCCCCTTCAGAAGGGGATTCTTGTGCTTTTCCCTTCCTTGGAAACATTGGTCTCCCTTTGATGGCCACTTTGTACATTCCTGGGTTGAATGTGGGACTACCGATTTGGTTGGATACCACTCCAAATGTCCTGAACGCTCTTGATTCTTTTCAATTAAGCACCTTAAGTCATGAGCACCATGTTGATGTTTCTTCGTCAGCAAAGTATTCTCCTCCTCCTTCTCCTGCCTCTAGTGAAAGTACATTTACTAGTAACCGGAAGCCTAAACGAAGTAGAAAGAGGAAGAATGGGAAGAATAAATCACCAACCTCTGCAAGTCATGTTGGAGATCGGTTGACAACCTCTGCAAGTCACGTTGAAGACCAGCACCCAGCCTCTGTAAGTTATGTTGGGGGCACACACCCACCCTCTGCAAGTCATGTTGGGGGAAAGCGTCCAGTCATTGCTAGTCATATTGGTAATAGGTTTGTAGCCTCTGCAATTCAAGTTATCAACCCATCACCAGCCTCTGCAATTCACGTTGGATATGTGCAACTAGCCACTACTAGTCATGCTGGGGGCATTGATTATGTTGAGAAACCTAGACAGATAGGACATAAGCCTAAGTTCCCTTGTAAGCTTTGTAAGGGAGATCACCTTACTCATATGTGCCCTGGCATTCCAGAGGTACAAATATTGTGGTCCCTGTCTGCAAGCTCTTCTGATTCTGAGTCTTCTCAGGTTTCCTTTTAGTCTATTCAGACATTGGTTGCGAAAGTGGTCATGTTGATGCAGTCATCGGCTGATCCCACTCCTATTTTAGGGGGTGAGGTGCCTTTAGACCATGTAGTCTCGCAGCTTATTCAACCATTGGTTGTGAAAGTGGTCATGCCGATGCAGTCATCATCTGATCCCACTCCTCTTTTGGGGGGTGAGGTGCCTTTAGACCTTGTAGTCTCGCAGCCTATGCAACCTTGGGTTGAGAAAGTGGTCACGCTGACGTAGTCTTTGGCTGATCCCACTCTTCTCTTGAAGAGTTTCGATTCTACCAAAAATATCATGCCGATGTAGTCTTTGGCTAATCCCACTCTTCTCTTAGGGAGTGATGTGTCTACTGACTATGTTTTTACCATTTCCAGTTCAATACTTTTAGAACAGGGGGGCATTCCGCTCGTTCTGAGCACACCCCCTCCAAGCCCTAGGATGGTTTCCTTTGATTGGAATGATCTTGTTGATCCTCGTCTTCCTTCTTCTACACCTTTTCAAATAAGGGTTGAAGTTAATTCGACAAAAAATTATCCTTGTATTGTGGATGAAGGAGCCTCTGCAAGTATTTTATCCTCCTCGGTTTGGAAAGTCTTGGGATATCCCGAGCTTGTGTCTTCTTTGCATGAGTTGTTGGCTTTTGATAGACATCCTAGTGAATATTTGAGGGTTCTTCCACAGTTTCCTATCTCGTTAGGTGGGAAGATTGTTCGTGTTGATGTTATAGTGGTGCAAGGCCCGTTAGATTTCAATATGCTTCTCGGGCATGATTATGTATATGCTAGAAAACTGTGGTATCTACGCTCTTTCGGGTGATTCATTTCCCTCACAATGGAAGCATTGTCACTATTGGCCAACTGGCATCTGATAATCACCACCCTAATTCAACGTTAGTTAAGACTACCCCTTTATATGTTCCTAGTGTTCAGGTAGACTCTACCCCGCCACTGGTTAATTATGTGGCGTCTTATCCTCGATGTTCAATTGCTTCTGAGCAGGAACCTGTGCAATCATGTTTTCCTTCTCGAGACTTGGAATCAACAATTGATCCATTGGTTTATCCAGTGGGGGCATGGGAGCCCTCGCTTCCTCCTCTTGGTCCAAGTAAGCTTGAGTATCCTTCTGAGTCTGATCTCATTGCTTTTAGATCCTCAAGCCCTCATGCTTGTGATTCTTCGCTGATAGACTCTACCAGTCTTGACCAGAACCTCCATATTCATATGGAGTATGGTCAGTTTACTTCACCCTTTGGGACTGTTGACCCTTGTTTGCATGATTTATCGAATTTTGAATTTCCTTCAAATGAGGCTATCCTTGAAGCCATGACTATGGTTTCTATACTACAGGAGGACTTACATTATGGTTTGTGTTTTCTTCCCTTTTGGGAGATGTTCCAAGTTGACTATCGAAGAGACTCTTGGTTTGAGCCTAGCAGCGGGCTCTACCTGAACCAGTTTCATACATGAGTCATAGCCCCCGCGGGTCTCCTTTTAATCCCTTTTCAGACCCTTTAAAAACATGAAAATATTGTCGAGCGATCTTGTTGTCTTTCACGTTCGTTAAACGGAAATTTGAAGGCATGTCTGTCAAGCGGTAGTTTACCCCTTTTTCGGTCTGGATGGTCAATTGTACGAACAAAGATATACTCTAGGAGCTTCGGTTCCCCAAAAGAGTATTCTCAGGTATGATTTTAACCCTTTTTTCAGGCCCGAGGGACTAAATTTATGAAAAAGGAACCTGCACGGAGTCCATAGTTAATCTCTTTTCAAAATCCCTAAAATTGAAAAGATCGTCGAGTGACCTTGTTTCTTCACACTCGTTAAAATGGCCAAGAAGAACAAAATTTACGGAATCCATAGTTAATCTCTTTTCAAACTCCCTAAAAATGAAAAGATTGTCGAGTGATCTTGTCTTTGTCACACTCATTAAAATGATTTTGAATAGTCATCTTTTCGGTGCTAGTTTACCCCTTTTTCGAATCGACTAGACTATTTTCAAAAAAGGTACCCTAGTGGAGTTTTCTTTTATGCTTTTCAGACTCTCTAAAAATGAAAAACTGACAGAGCTTACCTTCTTTGGGCTCGTTAAAATGACATCGAAGGATGTTACCATTGTGTGTCTTATTAATCACGTCTGCATACGTGCATCTTTGGCCTAATGCTGGCTCCATGTTGCTCTCAACTAAACCATCTGAAGCATGCCTTATACACAAGCCCTGTAGCACTTTGCCTCTATGTCTTGACACCTTTGGCCCATGGAGGTTTTTTCCGAGTGTCCCCTTTCTACATATGTCCCCTTGCTTTGAGCATCAGTGTGTTCCTTGAACCTAGAACTAGTATGTTAGTGACACTCGTTCCTCCTTTGTAACGTAACATTCTTTTATTCCTTTTCAAAAGATTTCCAAAATTATTGAAAAAAGACAAAAAAAAATCAAATATACCCCAAAAAGAGGAAGGGAAAAGTATTTTCTTTTTGTTGACAACACAATGAGTCGCCCTTAGACAAAGAACATCTTTTTGTTTCTTCGTCAAAGATCTGGGATATAGTATGACCTTAGGAAGCTGTTCTCATAGATTCGTGTCCTCCTCCGTTTGGTTATTCCTTCAAACATCATGGATGATTTTAGGGGCTAAATTTCTCTCATGGGCTAATTTTCCATGGTTTTTCCAAAAATGAGATTCGCTATTTTAAAAATAATTCACCCAAATTCTATAGGATAAAATTATTTTACCTTAAAAATCGCCAAAATTTTATAAAAACTATATAAAATCCTTAGAAATTTGAATATTTTTACAAAAATATCGTCAAACATTTATAGTTGGCATATGAAGGATTAGTAAGATTCACCAAGGTTTCTACATTTTAAAATAAATTTCCATCCTTAAAATCAGCCCTGCCAAACATATGGAGAGTTGGCGTTGCCTCTTGCATCGTCAACTTATGTCAATATCATGCTGCCCGAGTCTCATCATTTGTCGTGATAATGTCCAAGGGAAGTTTTTACCAATCTTGTGTCGAACTTTCTGCAGTTTGTCTCTTGTCCTCATGCCCGACCATCCTAAAACACCAATCAAAATCCTTGTTCAAAATCAATGAAGTTCTCTGCCTGATCTCTGATATCCTCTTGTCTATTCACGACGAGCTTTCGAATACCTCTGGGTAATCAAGTTGTATACTCACATTACACTCTTACCCAAGTTTTGAAGATCTTGAAGTTGTTTCTAGAGCTTTGAAAACACATCTCTAACCATCATATGACACTTAGCTTCTTGAAGATGGATACTATACATGTATATATATTGATTTTGAGATGTAGATCCGTTGTTTATTACTCACGGCTACACTTTATATAGTTATATGACATGGATCTGCAGTGTATTTGATTGGCAGCCATGATTTTAGTTTTTTATCCCAAGCATGGGTATGCCTGCCTCAGAGAGACAAAATGTTATTTTGCAGATGGCAGCTTCCCGAATACTGGTCCCTGGGCTCACTCACTTGGCACGTTGATAAATATTGGTAAAATATTTCGTCCATCAGATGCTCTTCTGACCTCACACTTTAGGGGGCATCCTGTTATAAGCCTAATTTGCACCCAACCTGCATACCTAGCCTCAGGCCCTACTATTTGCTAATTTCTTGAGCCAAGATCTTCTAAAAAGCCCTCTTTTTTGATCCACACGCGCCCTGGACTTATACAGCCCGTGTACGCACACATCCATACGACTCCAGGCCTTCTACAACCCACGTATACTGAAAAAAGCATGAAAAATGGAAAGTTGTAGAAGGGAAACAGAGTTTCGGGAAATTGCTAAAACCGTTTGATTGCCTATGGCTCGTCATTCAACTGGATAAATACCTATAAAAGAATGGGTAGGGGTCCCATTTGAAAAACTAAGAAGAAGAGTATAGAAACTCTGCCCAAATTTATCCCCCCTTTGCTCCAATTTCCTGCAATTATATTGTGAGTTTGTTGGCACAGGGGCAGACCTAGGGTTCAACGCTCAAGAGTGCACCAACAAAACCCTAATTACTGACCCTTTTGGCAACACCCGTGAATCATATGAAGTCTCACCCGAGGTAGAGGTATGGGTGGTTGCAGGACTCTGATGTCTGCAACCTTAGCTAGGACACTGATATGTGATTATATCTTTTACAGGGCACTTAGCATAGATCATTCATCAATATTTAACCCTTATGGCACTTCGCAGATAGTACAAAGCATCACAATGAATACTTAGACTAAATATCATTCAATACTTAGCCACAAAAATATAGATTAGATTTAGCAATCAAGCACTAAGAAACTTATAGATCAGATCTATCATTCATTCATATATCATAATCACAGAGCATAACTAGATCTATTTAATCACAACAAGCACTTAGTCAAGAAAGAGATAAACACATTAAGTCAAAGCACAAAGCACAATACACAAAGTTGTTGTGGTTCACCCCCACCCCGGGGCTACGTGCACAAATTCTTCTTCTTTATATTATCTCGGTCAAGCGGTTACATAATAGAGCTTCAGTGACCCTTACTTCGCACAGGACTAAAGATCTATGTAGCTCGCTAGATCCTTCTTCCTTTCACTTCAGGACAAAACTACAACTTGCACTGATATTTCCAATCCCCCTTACAATCATGCATAGAGAAATTGCAATATACATCCGATCACACAGATCCAGTTACTAGAACTAAGCCTTTAGCTATACATCACATAGATGTACTACTACTTTCATTGCCTAAGTATCTATTTATAGTTTACAAAATGGGCCTAAACATGGGTAAACCTATGGACCGACATCCCTTTGCCTTTACATCAACCCAAAACCCTAAAAGAGACCAAAAATAGGTCTTTCTTCCCTAATATCTGCTTCGCATTGCGCTCCATCTTTGGCAAGT
The DNA here is from genome assembly GCA_009831015.1 of Picea engelmannii. NCBI lineage: Eukaryota > Viridiplantae > Streptophyta > Pinopsida > Pinales > Pinaceae > Picea > Picea engelmannii. The sequence goes on along the minus strand of ML807507.1, from coordinate 39,098 downwards.
TGTCGCAGTCCCAAAAATGGTCAAATATGACCAAGTATTCTTCAAAACTTGCTAAAGGGCCAATAGGCCCCCAACACTCACCTGTGACTCATCCCAAGTCACTCATGTCCGATCAATTCTGCCTCAAATGCCTCAAACTTGGCTCGAGCTGCTTCGACCTGCTGCAGTGCAACAACCTCTTACTCAGTAAATTCCTAGATCACTGTGTCATTGAGCAGTCCTTCCAGGCACTGTTCTGCAGTGATGACCCCTTGTTCAAGTTCAGTTCCCTGGCTTTCAAGTTCAGCGGAAAATTGGCATGCCTTTTCTTGGATTGGATGAAGTCGTTGGGAGACTTCCATCACTTTACTTTGCATTGTATGTACCTGTTGTTGGGTTGTGCATTGTTCTGCGAACCTCTTCATTATTTCGACTGGGGTCAAAGTCTTTATCTACACCTGTAGTGTGTCTGCATGCTGTTTTTCTTCTTGGAGTTGTGCCTCCAATGTCTACAATTATGGATTCTCTGCGAGGGTTTCATAAGTCTAGGAACTTCTAGTGTTCAACTGCTTGCATTCCAAGGAAAAGGTTTTTAATTGGCTAGCTGCGCTTCAAGCAGTTGCCTCTCTTAGATCTGTTATTTCTTGGGGGTCTCAGGCACGGTGTGGAGCTCCAGATCTATGATGCATTGATGGAGTTGTTGGATTACTTCTTCTAGTTGGGTCACCTGTTGCGGGAGACGGTCGTCCATCTTCACTTCTATGACCATCATAGAGTGCAGTGCCTTGTGAACCCTTTCCTATACTTCAAGTTTCTCTGCTAGAAACTGTGCCTTTTCCTCGTCCCACTTCTCTTTCAAGGTAAGATTTTCCCATTCTACCTCATTATGTTTTTCTAGAAGTGCTTTTTGTGCTTGCATCAAAGCCTGGGTGGATTGTACTGTGTCTTGTTGAGCTCGTCGAAGGTGAGCTTCAACTTGATCAACGATCTGGTGTAATTGAGTGGGCTCATCGTCTGTTCCTAATGTTTTGCTTATCAAGGGCTCTGTAGAAACTGCTTGGCTAGACTGGAGTGCCTGCGAAACTTCTTTGAGTTCACCCTTGATTCGGTTGAATAGCTCCTCCTTCTTTGCTTCTTTATTTTCTGTGAGCTCTAGTGAGACATCATTCAACATGATAATTAAGAAGTCGAAGTCATCTGGGGTAAGGGTAGTTTTAAGTGTGGTTCGGGTGGCCTTAGCTTTATTTCAGGAGGAGGGTTTTGGTGGTGTCATATTTCTTTTCATGGAGGGATCCTCCTTCTCTATAGGTGGAGTAACCTCACCTCTGTTTTGTTAAATTTTTGTACCGCATAACTCATCACCATCACCTCCCTGCACAGGTGAGATTGAAGTAGTCTTCGTGGACGTGCTAGGGATATCTTCAACTTTGTTATTCTTCTTAGTCTTTCTTAGCCCAGGTGTATCTGACATAGCTTCAAGGCTTTCCTCATCATACATGTCTGTGGGGTCCGCTGCAACAAGGAGGATCTCAAACCATTCCTTGGTGATCTCCTCCAAGTCATCTTCTGTCAGCTTGTAGTAGGATTGGAGCTATTGTTTATGCTCATCACCGCACACTGTAATATAGGTGAAGTGGCGGTCCATGCTAAATTTCGTCAAAGGTATAAACCTATGAGGTACGTTTGGGGTGATTCGCAGTGTAGACTGAATTGCATTCTTCAGTTGGTTGAAGTAGGTGTGGAAGACAACATTGAAATGCCACTACTTGTTCATGTCACTAGAGTACCACAACGTACAAAACTTCACTTCTAGTGGTTTGAAAGGTTAGATCTCCGGAAAAGTGGTTCCTCTGGTAGTTCCCAAGCGATGAAAGAGATGAGTATGAGTGACTAACTAAAGTAGAACTCATACCCTTGGTCTTGCACTCCTCTACAATCCAGCTCTAACTGGTTTACAAGATACTGTGCCCAATTCATCTGTAGTCCCTCGACGCACTTCCCTGTGAGGTCAACTACAAAGCCAATCACTTGTGTTGGTCTGTTCTTATGAACTAGCTTTCCCGTGATCAAATGAAATGCAAGGCACACTATGCCACTTTGGATAGAGGCTACCTTGTAGCCTTGTGTACCCTTCTCTACATCGCCATAATTTTCCTTTATATGTTGTTCTAGTGCTCGGTTTGAGGTCTTGCCTGGGTAAACGTTCTCAACAACACTGAGCTCATCCAACATACAAGCTTGGGTCCACTAGCTTAGGTGTGAAAATGAATTCAGAGACTACGATGAAAAGTATGGGAACAAGGCAATGATCACGGGGTGAAGTAATCTCAAGTTTCGGGCTCAAATTCTCACTTAGCAAAAAGTATTCTCGGTATGTGGCACAACGGACTAAGTAGGGAAACTTAGCAACAGTCTACTTGCAACGGATATGTGGCCTTCATTAACTCTGTTCTATCCATTCTGGTGCTGTCCAATGGTCTAGGGGGAACCCATAATTTATTTTCAGCTCATTTGGGGCATAAGTCAAATGGGTATATCGGTCCAACGACTATATTGTTGCACCATGGCGAAGTGCCAGATGTCTTTGTTCTGATATCTCGGCGAAGCTCAATTCTTGTGATTTTTCCTTCTTTGAAGTTTCCTCTGGAGTCTCCTGTAACTTTCTGATTTCGGCCCTCTTCTTACTTAGCTTCCTAGCCTTTTTCCAGTGAGCTTAATCTTGGTCATCCTTTTTCCATTCTGAGTCTTATCTTCTTTCAACATAGTCACTTCGCGTTGCTTAGGTTCTTTCTTCAGATCTAAGGGCAATACTCCTTCATCATATGGATTAGGTATTTCGGTCTTCTGTGGTTCCTCTAACTCTCTTATAGCTTCTCCATCCAGGTCCCTGGTGTTTGACAGCCGAGATCTGTTCTCTTGTTCCTCCATCAAGTAGGCGATCCTTCTAGTCATAAATTCCATGAGTTCTTGCTTCTTCTATTCTAGGGATTCCTTTTCTTATTTTCTCTGGATCTGGTCTTTTTCAATCCAGATCTTTCCTAACAAAGATGGAAATGGGGCACGGTCCTCAATAAATCTAATGACTTTGAACTCTTCCTCTGTCGAAGTTCCATGGGTACTCATAGCTATCTGGGTAATTCTTCCACATAGGGTTACCATTTTGCCTTTAAATAATCTGATGGTTCCTAGTGAAGGGATGAGAGTAGGACTTCCTAGGGTTTCCCAAGTTCTTTCTGTCATAATGTTCATCGGTGTTCCCTCATCCAGAGCATATTCAATGTTGAAGTCTCCTATTCTTACTTCAATTTTCTCCTTTATTTGAAGATATCTGACAAACTAACATCCTTATGATCATCTAGGGTTTCTTTTATTTTCAGTAACATGATCTCTGATTCTTTCTGGGGTTCTTCCATAATTTTAGTCTTTTGATCCCCTTCAGAGTTTGCTTGTTTGATATTCAGTTTTTCAAGTCTAGCAATCATTCTAGGGAAATCCAATACTTCATGGTCCATAGATTTACAATAGAGGCAACTAGGGTCTCTCCTAGGGCATTCCTTAGCAATGTAACAAAGAGTTAATCCTCTCTTTCTCATCCATGATCCCCAACTCTTCTTGTACTAAGTGTTAGGATCATGATGACTAGCCTACAAAAATTTCTTTCTAGGGTCCTACATCCATTGGTTAGTCCATTCTTTCTATGCATAGGTATAACATATCTTTCACTATTCCTATCAGACCTATTCATATCAAACTTTCTTTTATCTAACAATGCTCTAGTTTTCAGGCTAGGACAAAATTTATCAAGCGTACCTAAATTCATGCTTCAGAAACAAAACATTTCCACTTATCTTACCTATATAGAGAAAAAAGATTTCAGATCTAAAACTTGAACTATTCTTACCTTTACTAGAGGCTAGAGATTACAGAACTTACCTTTTTTTCTGCTAAAATTTCTACTTTTACCTTTCTTAGAGCATAAAGTTTTCAGATGTCACTTCTTTTCTTCAGTATCAAACTCTTTCTTGTAGATATGACCTCTTTCCTTCAGATCTGACCTTTCTTTCTTGACACAAAGCTTCATAGGTCAAGTAGAATACTGCGCACTAGGGAAATGGATCCACGTGCACAGCTTATTTCACACAAAGATTTTTCTTCTTTAGTTCCCAACAATCACAGTTCCAGTCCCAACAACGGAACCATTTGTTGGCACAAGGGTAGACCCAGGGTTCAACGCTCAAGAGCGCACCAACAAAACCCTAACTACTAACCCCTTCAGCAACACCTGCGAAGCATATGAAGTCTCACTTGAGGTAGAGGCAGGGGTGGTTGCAGGACTCAGATGTCTGCAACCTTAGTTGGGACACTGATCTGTGATTATATCTTTTACAGGGCACTTAGCATAGATCATTCATCAATATTTAACCCTTATGGTACTTCGCAGATAACACAGAGCATCGCAGTGAATACTTAGACTAAAGATGATTCAGTACTTAGCCACAGAAATATAGATTAGATTCAACAGATCAAGCACTAATCAACTTATATATCAGATCTATCATTCATTCATATATCATAAGCACATAGCATAACTAGATCTATTTTATCACAGCAAGCACTTAGTCAAGAAGGAGATAAACACATTAAGTCAAAGCACAGAGCATAATACACAAAGTTACCGTGCTTCACCCCCACCCTAGGGCTACATCCACAAAGTCTTCTTCTTTATATTATCTTGTTCAAGTGCTTACAACACAAAGCTTCAGTGACCCTTACTTCACACAGGACAAAAGATCTGCGCAGCTCGCTAGATCCTTTTTCCTTGCACTTCATCACAAAACTACAACAAATTGCACTGAGCTTTCCAATCCCCCTTACAATCATGCACAAAGCACTTGCAATATACATCTGATCACATAGATCCAGTTACTAGCACTAATCCCTTAACTATACATCACATAGATGTACTACTACTATTACTACTACTTACATTGCCTAAGTATCTATTTATAGATTACAAAATTGGCTTAAGAGTGGGTAAACCCACGGGCTGACATCCCTTTCCCTTTACATCAACCCAAAACCCTAAAAGGGACCAAAAATAGGTCTTTCTTCCCTAATTTTTGCTTCGTGTTGCGCTCCATGTTTGGCAAGCTATCAGAGTCCCAAAAATGGTCAAATATGACCAAGTATTCTTCAAAACTTGCTCAAGGGCCAACAAAGGTTGAGTAGTTGGTGCATTGTGAAGAGGAACCCAGGACCAGGTTCGAGGAGCAGTGTTGGCCACATATTGTAAGATCACTCTTGTGAAGATTAATACAAAAAGGAATACTTTTTTCATCCCACCATATCATGTGTTCAAATTGTGTATCTATTTTATGATATTGTCACATCTAACCCAGTAATTAGTATATGAAATGCATGTTTGTAGCTCTCTGTTTGTCCATGTGTGAGTCATCTTTTGGAGGAGGCTTGCAGTCAAGGAGAGATTTAAAGTGAAGGGATCAACATCAAACGAAGGATTCAAGGTAGAGTTAACTAATCTTGTTTGCACCTTTGTATTGCATGAATGTGGGGTTTTGTGTTGGGAGAATAGGAAAAAGTAGAGGCCTTTAAACGGTCATTTTCTGGATGCATGATTAGAGCCATTAAATTCTAAGTCCATAAGCAGGATTTCCCACTCACATCAGATACTCGTTGGCATTGAAATTTTTCTAAGAAGGATACCAACGAAAACATACACAAGGTGTCGCTGATCCCCGACCTGTCCGCTGAGAAATACAACATGATGGGATGTTTTAGGTCTAAGATACACTAGATACGACGCATTTAAAAGGTTAATCAATTCCAGGATCATGCATTAGTTGATAATTTGTCAACCAAAAGGACCGTTTAAGCCTTCTGATACTATGCATCTCCCTCCGCGCCTCCACTGTCAACCAACGTAGAATTTATTTGCAAAGATTCGACGGTAAGTTGTTTTGAATTGCATCCATTACTCGTATTAACTCGTTGATACGAATGGTAGGATCTATCCCATTATATTCTTTCGATTTATTGTGTATGATTTCATTCTACACGCAAATAAGTTTGGAGCACCCAGAGGAACAAGACGAGTGATCCAAAGAAATCTTCCAAGGTCCAGTGAGTATTAAAACAATAATTTTAGAAAGAACTACAGGTATGTACTGATTTATGGGTGTTTTACGCTTCAATTCATATGTTTTCATCCAATGTTATTCTGTACACATGGCTAAAGCATCATTTTCAGTTTCAAGAACAATGCCTCTGAAGAAACCCTCCACCGGGAAATCCCCAAGGGCACAACAAGCAATAGAAAGACTCGAGTACATTGATGTAGTCTAGTAGGGCCGAGACAAAGAAGAACATGGCATTCAGATGTTAGGAAAAAGCAATCTTAATTGCATGAAATGATCAGTCGAGTATTGGGCTAAGATGTCTCAGGACCCACGTCGATAAATTCAAAAGCAATGGTTCAAATGAGAGAAACGCTGGGGAAAAATAAACAAAGCAATGAAGGATATCGGAGTCCCCGATTTCGGCACCCCAGAAAAATTTGTCGACATGTGTGACATATTTGAGTCGCATGCCAAGCAATATTCACGGTGGGCCGAAGAGCTCGTGAAGATGACCGACACGGTACCAAGGCAAGTTCAACGATTTATGGACCATCTGATTAGAGCTCGAACTGTGCTACATCAGTTAAAATCCAGTCTGGTGAAATACCGAATGCATGCGATGGATATCAGAGGGATACATGTAGCTTCGATGGAGTAGCACAGGTTCCCATGGGCTCAAATATACAATGATTTGTTTATCAGTTGGTCCAATTATGAGAAAAGTCATCCTTTCAGAGAACTATCTTGAGTTGACGGTTAAATAAATTGTTAGAAGATGACGCCACATGACATATTTTTCTTTGCTTAAACTGCACTTAGCCGTTGTTTTCAGTTGAACTTTAGATTATAAATAAAGACATCGACCAATTAGTTAGGGGTCGATTGCTCTGGCAAGAACCATTTCTTTCTGGTTGTTAAGAATTATTTTTAAGCTGCTATAAATTGAGAAGTCCTTCTGGACCAAAGACAAAGTTAGTTTCATCAAATGCATGTGTGAGTGGATGTAGAGAAGAACTAATTCCTATCTTGTTTCATGAATATATGTAACAAGTAAGATCTGTCAAATTTATTGTCAAGTTAACTGGTGCAATGCTTTGTTGTTCTTTTCTTTAATGATGAAGATGATGAATCGTTGTGTGATTATGAAATGAATGATATGGTAGATGAATTATTTTTCTTGCTATTATCTTATTGCATATGTGTTTTCTTTATGATAATTAGTAATCTCAGACAATAATTGGATGCTCACATGGTTAACGTATTAGTACTAGACCCGTGGTATAGAATTGTCGTCTACATGTGTGAGTAGCGGGTTATCCCAAGCTCAACCTCTTCCCCAGTAGTTAGAACTTAATTCTGTTTTTGTTTCCAAGTTGGTTTATACCAGCTTACAGCTCACATCGGTCACACCCAAGAGAAAATACAAAAAATATATAGTCCAAATTGAAGGAAGAGCCTTTACAAGAAAATGTTAAATCCCATCGATTAATTGGCCAGATCGCAATATCTGGAGAACCATTCCATTCCAAACGCTGCAGAGTCTAATTGGGCCTCAGTGGCGGGTTTGGTTCCTACTGTTGAACTAGGGATTTAAGACCCATCAACATGACCTTAGAAACATGAAATTGGTAAGATTCAAGCATGAATGATTTTAGGGGCTAAATTTCGCTCATGGGCTAATTTTCCATGGTTTTCCAAAAATGAGATTCGCTATTTTAAAAATGATTTGCCCAAATTCTATAGAATAAAATTATTTTACCTTAAAAATCGCCAAAATTCTATAAAAACTATATAAAATCCTTAGAAATTTGAATATTTTTACAAAAATATCGCCAAACATTTATAGTTGTCATATGAAGGATAAGTAAGATTCGCCAAGGTTTCTACATTTTAAAATAAATTTCCATCCTTAAAATCATCCC
>ML807507.1:15365-30308 GCA_009831015.1 Picea engelmannii | reverse complement strand
AAAAAAAGGAGAAATGGAAGCACTATTCAGTCCATGATTTTCTTAGAACACAAGGCCACAATGATGAACTAGTAGGAGTTGAGAAATCAAAGGTGAAATTTAATTCTCAGGCAACCTAGCACTAAAACCCATTTAGACAAAGTGTTATGTGTCTAGTATTTCACAGGGAGGCATGAATACCTGTTGCATTGTGATGCATGAATATTTTTAAGCCACGTGCGACGTTAAAATTCGTGCTTTCTCTTTCAAAATGTTTTCCTCACTTATTGCCTATCTTTTCTCATCGTTTACTAAATGGATGATTTTTGAATTGTATTTTTGGTTTCAATCTAATCTTATATTTTATTTTGAATGTAATTGCGAGGTATTATTTGACATTCTTTATTCCCATGAAGAAAACCTGCATTTTTAATTCATTTCCTTCAAACTCCCTAATTGTGATTGATTATATACACATTTCTTAGCTCTTGTTGGCCCTTGACCAAGTGTTGATGATCCTTGGTCATCTTTGACCTATTTTTGGGACTTCAATAGGCTGTCGAAGGTGGAGCGCAAGTTGAAGCGGAGATTGCAGGATCTCAGCCCCCTTTTAGGGATTTTTGGGATTTGGGATAATGTAACAGGTATGGGATGTCATCCCATGGGTTTAACCATGCTTAGGCTTTTTTTGTAAAGTATAAATAGAAGTATAGGCGATGTAAGACAGAGGGAGGAAAAAGGCTAAGTGCAAGCGACTAGTCAGTGGTAAGTTGTGCAAGTTGTAAATGCTTTGTGCATGATGTGTGAGACTTGCAAGGCTAAGTGAAAGTGATTGTAAAAAGGCTGTGTAAGGATCTGTGCCCAGATCTACTCTAGGAAGGAGGATCTGGTGGAGTGCGAATAGATCTCCTATCCTATGGGGAGTAGGATTTTGTGGCTCTATGCATGTAGAAGATTGAGATAAGCTAATAAAGAAGACAAAGAGTTGGTGGACATAGCCCCAGGGTGGGGGTGAACCATGTATATCATGTGTTGTGAATGCTTTGTGCTTTACGTTTTCTCTCTTGCTTACATGATTGAATGCTTAGTGCACTGTTAGATGATAGATGAATCTAATATAGTAGCTTAGTGTTGAATAATGTGAATGAATGCTATATCTGATCTCTGTTGGTATGCTTAGTTCTTGAATCCCTTGGATCTGTGTGAATGTTGTGATGATCTATTATTAGGGTTTAACTGCGCTGTAAACTAGACTAAATATTGATGAACTATAATTGCTAAGTGCATTGTTAAGGTGCTACAGTCACAAATCTGTGTCCCATCTAAGGTTGCAAAAATCTGAGTCCTGCAACCACCCCTGCCTCTACCTCGGGTGAGACTTCATCTACTTTAGAGGTGTTACTGAAAGGGATGGTAGTTAGGGTTTTTTTGGTGCATTGTTGTAGTGTTGAACCCTAGGTATTCCCCTGTGCCAACAAATAGTTCCATTGTCGGGACCCAAAATTGTGATTTCTAGGAACTGAGGAAGAAGAATCTTTGTGCAAAGATCGAGACTGAAACTGTGATTGCTGGGAACTGAGGAAGAAGAATATTTGTGCGAAGATCGGGACTGAAACTGTGATTGCTAGGAACTAAATAAGAAGAAGCTTTGTGTGTAGATCCCTTTCCCTAGTGCACAATATTCTACTTAAGCTCTGTGCCATGAAGAAGGGTCAGATCTGAAGAAAAGAGGTAAGATATGAAAGCTTTGTGCTCTGTTAAAGGTAAAAGTGTGAATTGTTTATTAAAGAGGTAAGATCTGTAAGCTTTGTGCTTTGTTAGAAGTGAGATAAGTGGAATTTTTTGTTTCTAAAGTATGGATTTAGGTATGTTTGATAAATTTTGTCCTAGCTTGGAAAGTAGGGCACAACTAGAAGAAATAAGATTTGATATGAGTAGATCTGATAATAATAATGAAAGATATGTTATACCTATGCATAGAAAGAATGTTTGGACTAACAAATGGATGCAGTATCCTAAAAAGAATTTTTTGTAGGTTAGCTACTATGATCCTAGCATGTCATACAAGAAAGGTTGGGGATCATTTAAAAGAAAGGGAGGACTAACCCTTTGTTACAGTTGCAGAAGACCAGGACATATTTCTAAGGAATGCCCTGGTAGAAGACCTAGTTGTCTTTGTTACAAATCTATGGATCATGAAGTTCTAGATTTCCCTAGAATGATTTCTAAGCTTGAAAGAATGAATATGACACAAGAAGACCCTAACAAAGATCAAGAAACTGAGACCATGGCAGAACTCCAGAAAAAATCAGAGGATGTATTGCTACAAATGAAAGAAACCCTAAATGATCACTGAAATATCATCTTATCAGAGATATTCAAAGAAAAAGAATGCAAAGAAGCAAAAATAGGAGATTTTGACATTGACTGTGTTCTGGACAAAGAAACACAGGTGAATATCATGACATCAAGAACTTGGGAAACTTTAGGAAAGCCTGCTATGATTCCCTCATTAGGAGGAATAAGATTATTTAAAGGAAAACTGATAACCCTATGTGGAAGACTCACCCAGACATCTATGAGTGCTCATGGAAATTCGACAGAGGAAGATTTTGAGGTTGTTAAATTTATTGAGAACAACGCCCCATTTTCTATATCACTAGGAAAACCTTGGATTTAAAAGGATCACGCCAGAAAAAAAGAGGAGGAAGTCTTAGAGCAAAAGAAGCAATAATTAAAATATTTCATGACTAGGAGGATAACACACTTGATTGAAGAATAGGAGAATAGATCGAAGTTATTTATAACCAGACACTTGGATGTCGAGGTTGGAAGAATGAAAGCAAACTCACAGGTGAGTAGAGCACCTACCCCAGAAAGAAAAGAAGTATTTCCCTTGAATCCTATGGAAGAATCTCAACAGTGCGAAGTTACTATGCCAAAAGAAGACAAGAATCAAAATGGAAAGAGGAATATTGAGATGCAAATCATCGGAAAGAAGGATAGAAAACTAAGTAAGAAGAGAGCAAAGATTGGAAAGTTACAGAAGGTTCCAGAGGGAACTTTGCAGAAGGAAAATTTGCAAAATTGGAACTTCGTCGGGATAGCATAACAATGCCACATGGCACTTCACCATGACGAAGCAATATAGCCATTGGAAACAGTATAACCATTATACCGACACCCCGAATGGTTAGAATGGAATTTATGGTCATAAAGTTTGCCACCAGACCGTTGGGACCACGCCGGAATGGACAAAACAACATAAATGAAGGTTTCTCACCCATTGGAGAGATATGTTACCTAGTTGTCTGCTTATTCCATCGAGCATTGCACTAAGAACACTTTTGCCAAAACATGATTATCTGAGCTCGTATATTAGTTGATTTTGCACAGTGATCATCGAGTTATCACTATTCATCCCATTGCATTGATTAGTTGCACTTCAAACCCGAGATATTCAACCACAACTGCGTATGTCCGAATAACTTAGCACAGTTGAAGAGTCTGTGATGGAGGTACTCATCAAACTCATGACTGAAAGAGTAGTGTCTGAAAGGGTAATGTATGTGGGTGTACAAGAATCATCAATGAGAGGAGTGCAGGCCTCTCCATAGACCGCTCACGGATCTGGACCATCCCGAGTCGCAGCAGAAAAGAGAACCAAGCACATAGATGACCTAGAAAATGCGAAGCTAATCTCAACCATTTTACCCGACTACATCCTGCCTCTGGTCGACACGGTGAGTCTTGATAGTGTGCCTAGAGACTTTGATTACACCCCGATTACTGCGTACCTCCTGAAAGGGATACGTGCAGTTAAAGTGCAACATGATAAGATTGCAAATTTGAAGTTCAACAACTTCAACCTAGGAGACTGCAAGAACCATAGTATGCTCACCCCTTATAAATACTTGACCAGGACGAAGGGGAAGAAATAAAAAATAATCCCCAAGCCGTGGACGATGAACCTTGCGCAGTCCACCTTGTTGAATGCAATGAAGATCCCACACTTTGGAAGGCACCAAGAGGTTAACGCCTGTGTTAATATCCTACTCTCATGTTACCATGGAGGCTACTTATGACTATACTGACGTATCACAGTCAATACGACACTGATACATAGGATAATAGGATTGAGCATGCAAGGACCCGACCCGCAGGACTTCTATCCATGGAAGGTTACAGATCGCACATTATCACAAAAGATCAAGGATACCTACGACGATATTGAAAAGGGGACATGAGGCTACAAGGTAGCTTCCATCCAGAACGATGCAGTGTGCCTAGCATGTTAATTAATTGTAGGAAATATAGTAATAAAGAATAGGCCCATGCAATTCATAGGGTTTGTCGTTGACCTCGTTGGAAAATGTGTGGAAGGCCTATAGATGAACTGGGCGAAGTACCTAGTTAACTAGCTTGAATTAGATTGTCGTGAAGCTCAGGATAAGGGCTACGAGTTCCACTTTAGCTGGCTCTTGATCCTCATCATGTTTACTTCTTGGGAGATGCTGAAAGGTATGACCTTCCCAGACATTTAACCGTTTGAGCCACTTGTTTCGAAGTTCACCACGCTCTAGTACTCGAGCGATATGGGAAAATAGTGGCATTCGAACACAATATTTCATACGTATTATCTCCAACTGAATAAGGTTATCGAAGCTGAACCTCGCATGACACCAAACACCCTACAGCGATTCCAACCCCTCATGAAGTTCCACGCTGCTCAACACTTCATCTATATCACTATGCGAGAAGATGAGCACACATAGGAGCTGCAGTCATACTACAATATCATAGAGGAGGACCTCAAGGAGATAACTAAGGACTGATGAACAAACCTCCTCCTCCCTACTGACCCTGCAGAGATGTCTGATTCTGAACTTGATATCTTGGAAGCCGCTCACAAAGAACATGACACATCTGGAACCAGTACAAGGAAGAAGACCGAAGAAGTCCAAGACTTGAGCAACGAATCAGAAGAGACTGCTTCAATGTCACCTAACCGAGGGGGTGATGATGAAGTAGAAGATACAACTGACAAAGAAGAGCAACAAAAGCAAGGCAAAGCAACATCGCCTAGGGATCCTATTGATGAGACTCATCCCTTGAAGAAAAGGAAGGTTTATCCCATGCAACCCACTTCCCGGAAGAAATCCAGAGCCACCATGACTAAGATGCAGACTGTGCTCACTATTGATGACTTTGACTTCATCATCGCAACTGTGAATGATGCCTCACAGGAAATATTGCAAAAACATGAATCCAAGCAGGAGGAGATGTATGACATAGTCGAGGTTGAACTCAGAGGGATGCAACAGGCCCTTCAGTCCAGTTGCGCAGTGTCCACTGTGCCCCTACCGCCGAAAGAACCAGAGTTGGGAGATGAACCAACCCAACTTCGCAGAACAACTGATGCGATCAAAGCTTTCCTTCGTCGCACACAGGAAGAAACAGAACAAGCCACACAAGCCTTGAAATAAGTGCAATAAGTATTCCTAGAACAACATTGAGTTATGGAGTAGGAGAAGGTTTCTCTCTAGACGAATTTTGAAGAGGAGAAAGTGCATATCCATCAAGAAAAAGAACAGTTGCTCGCAGAACAACTCGAAGTGAAAGAAGCAATCAACAAAGCACTTCACTCTGTGATAGGCTTGGAGCAGAAGGAAGAAGAACCAGTAGAGCATCAAGTGGCACAACTTGCGGAAGCTATCTAGTAGCTACATCAAAGAATAACAGACTTAGATATCCGCACAATGCCCAACACCCTGTAGGATGTGAGATATCAAAGAGAAGCAACTACCTGAAGCACAGTTGAAAGAATCAAGGGCCTCACTATGGAATGTAAACAATTGATTGATTGCAGTGCCCAGACTTATGAGCGACTCACTGAGAATCTAGAACTGAAGGCACTGGAGTCATAGCTCCAAGAGGTGAAGCAGTGAGAATAAATAGTACAGGCGCAGTTGAATCCCCTTTCAGCAGTCGAGAGGATGAAGCGATCCCAAGAGAAGCATACTGCTCAACAACAGGTCCACACAATTCAGAGCAAGGTCATGGAAATGACTCAGAGGCTCCAACCTATACAGGATGAGGCTTGCCAACTCTTCGCATAGATCAAAGGTCGAGGAGCAGAGCTAGAGAAAGTCGTCACTGCAGTTGAACAATGCTCAGAGGGAATTGTCAACGAAGCTCTTATCTAAGAGTTCGTTGAACAGGAGGTTGTGGCACAACAACAGGTCCAAGTAGCTTGAGCCAAGCTAGAGGATTTTGAAGTAGATCTACCTAGACTAGAGTGCCTTGGGATGATTCATAGGTGAGTGTTGGGGGCCTGTTTTCCCTTGACCAAGTGTTGAGGATCCTTGGTCATGTTTGACCTATTTTTGGGACTTTGACAGGCTGTCGAAGGTGGAGCACAAGTCGAAGTGGATATTGTGGGATCTCAGCCCCCTTTTAGGGATTTTTGGGATTTGGGATAATGTAATGGGTATGGGATGTCATCCCATGGGTTTACCCATGCTTAGGCCTATTTTGTAAAGTATAAATAAAAGTCTAGGTGATGTAAGACAGAGGGAGGAAAAAGGCTAAGTGCAAGTGACTAGTCAGTGGTAATTTGTGCAAGTTGTAAGTGATTTGTGCATGTTGTGTGAGACTTGCAAGGCTAAGTGCAAGTGACTGTAAAAAGGTTTTGTAAGGCTCTGTGCCCAGATCTACTCGGGGAAGGAGGATCTAGCGGAGTGCACATAGATCTCCTGTCCTATGCGGAGTAGGATTTTGTGGCTCTGTGCATGTAGAAGATTGAGAAAAGCTAATAAAGAAGACAAAGAGTTGGTGGACGTAGCCCCAAGGTGGGGGTGAACCACGTATATCCTACATTGTGAATGCTTTGTGTTTTATGGTTGCTCTCTTTCTTACATCATTAAATGCTTAGTGTATTGTTAGATGATAGATGAATCTAATATAATAGCTTAGTGATGAATAATGTGAATGAATGATAGATCTGATCTCTGTTGGTATGCTTAGTGCTTGAATCCCTTGGATCTGTGTGAATGTTGTGCTGATATATTATTAGGGTTTAACTACGTTGTAAACTAGACTGAATATTGATGAACTATAATTGCTAAGTGCATTGTTAAGGTGCTACATTCATAGATCCATGTCCCAGCTAAGGTTGGAGACATCTGAGTCGTGCAACCACCCCTGCCTCTACCTCGGGTAAGACTTCATCTGCTTCGCAGGTGTTGCCGAAAGGGCCGGTAGTTAGGGTTTTTTTGGTGCATTGTTGTACCATTGAACCATGGGTCTGACCCTATGCTAATAGCTCCATTGTCTCACCTTGGAAGCACCATGCATAGAAAACATGCCTGAAGCAGTATGCGTGTCTTTCTTGGTTTATGAGTTGAACAGAAGTACCATACTAAAGATACATTAGGAATTCTTTCAAATAGTGTGACAACGATTCAGCCATGACCTAATATAATGAATAATCAGTGTTTATCCTTTCATCTTAGCTAGTGAGAAAGTCTCATTTAATAGGGGATCCACTCATAAACTAAGTGACCACTCACGTGAAGGGTGAAAAATCAAAGTCTTCAGGACAAAAAA
This sequence comes from Picea engelmannii, assembly GCA_009831015.1. Classification (NCBI taxonomy): domain Eukaryota; kingdom Viridiplantae; phylum Streptophyta; class Pinopsida; order Pinales; family Pinaceae; genus Picea; species Picea engelmannii. The sequence continues at coordinate 22,721 of ML807507.1, read as the reverse complement.
AAAAAAAGATTATTGTAATTATCTAGTTGTAGAAAATATATAAGATAAATTCCAATAACTAGCAGTCATCCCCTATCAAGCTAAAAAAAAAAAGAAAAATAAGAAGGCCACTGCTTTCCCCATCCACTGGATGCTAAGCATATATTGAATAAACTAAGAAGGAAAAGAAAAGGAAGATCAATCAAATTAGGGGACATGCAAATATATTTTTCAGGGCTATTGTTTGAGGACACATCCATAAGTGCGGACACAAACAAATCTCCCTAGTTTCACCCCAAAACTAGAACAAAACAAGACATAATATAAAACTTTCCCTAAGTTTTAATTGTCAAGCATACAAACTAACAAGAGATAAATGACATACCTTTTAAATGCCACTTGTCCTCTCTAGTGTCATCCTTGCTCCATTTCAAGGCTTATGGAATGTTGAATTTGTAAAAATACATAATCCAACGAAGTGAAAGCAACAATGTATAACAAAACCTATGTATGTGATCAAGGAGTCATACAATAAAATAAGAACAATTTTATGGGAAAGAAATATATTACTGTATTAGAAATATGAAAAGGATAATACAACCGATGCCTTGATGTTGTAGGGTCCCTTCCAATAGTTCCTTTATTCCCACACACGTCTTCTCCACGGATTCTGAGACTGTAGATCCGACAACTACTTATGATCTCATCTTGACAAAGCAAAGCTCAAAGCCAACATAGGCCCAAACACTTCATATGAATTAGCTATAGCTGAAGCTAATCCAAACTCTTGGCTAGACTAATATCTCACTAGATGAATCTTTCTAACTAAGCTGAAGTTCCAAAAATTATCCAACCATTCCAAAGATAAATTTCCCATGATAACTCGCCTCCTTTTATAAGCTGAAAAGGATAGGGTGAGGAGGTTAGGATGATCCCATGAGATCAGGGATGCGACTCAGATCCAAACCGATCGAAGGCCACCTCACCCTCGAATTTTCTATTCTATAAGTGTCGAGAAGCTTCTCTTTTTCTTCGTATGGGCGATCGTCGCACCCTTAACACTAAGAAAACTACGACAATGTCACAGGCCACTGTGGTGCAACCTGCGTCGATCCTATATTGTCTCACCCTTAACACTGAGCTAGGTGTGACGATCCTTCTTTACAAGGTTTTTTTACAAAGGAAAAGATAATTTCATCCCTTTGGGAAAGTTCATCTTCATTCTTCTTTAGTGATTAAGGAAATTGATCATTCTAAAGAAAAAGGATAGGTGTACATCATTAACGGTCATAGGGAAGATGAAAATAATGTGTAACAACTATGGATACTTGCAGTTAGACAAGCAAGGTCTGTGATGTTATGGTGACTCAATAAAGGCTATGGATGCTTGTGGGTGGTGGAGAAACACCTAAGGGATAATATACACTCACCTGGTGTAAATAATTTATATCTTGAATATATATTGGCCCTATGATGAAAATGTCATCCTGGATCATCAACGTTGTTTAAAGAAATAAAATTCATCATAATCTATCCTCTTGATACAACATACAAACTTTATTGGATGGCATGCAAGCATCACCATTGAACCCATCACGATGAAAGGTTCCAAGTACCTACTTCACACTTATTCCAAAATTACCCTGAAGGTAAGAACATGATCCTCTACATTTCATGCTCGTAATTCAGAGAAGACTAAAAAATATTCATGCCTTTCCCAGTGCATGTCACCAATTTTTTAAGACTCAACAATCCCCCAAGTCCACCATCTTGGGGCCCTTCCTAAAAAAAAATCCAATCAAATATTTTGATTTCTTCGTCGATTAACCATGTTCTCTGGGGTTTTAATTATTGAGTAGTTGTTGGTTGGATGAGTGATTTTTTTCTGACTACCTATTATTTTGATCCACCTCATGTTGCGGTCATGATTGAGTATGGAAATAACCTTGTTGAGTTTTTTTGTGTTGCAAGTGGTTCTTATTACATGTGTCACATTTTCATGTATTTTTGTGCCTCTAGGTTCTTTGAATAACCCTGACCTGTGAAAGTGCCATATATCATCACCTGGGTTGATTGCAACATCTGCAAGGCATAGCCTAGCTCTGAATTGTTTTACAGAAATAATCGACACTTCTACCAAGTACCAAGTGCTCCAAATGCCAGTTGGTTTTTTTCGCAAAATAAAATATCTTATTTGTTGATGGATAAACCCAGTTTCAATAGACATCTTGAAAGAATTTATAACATAAGTGTCAAAAGATTTGACAAAATTTAAATCAGGTAAAGCAATGACAAGAACAGGGCCCGAACTTCTATTAAAAAAAATGATTTTACACATAATTGAGGGTGCTGATCAAAGTGAAAATTTAAGATTTGAAACAAGCCTACCATAGGTTTTATAGGATTAAGAACTAATACAACTAGTGGAATCTGAATCCAAGGTCCATAATTACAAGAACTCTCACTGAGGATTTCCCATAAAAATGAGCCTCATCATTTATAAATGATGATGAAATGATCTTGAATGGAGTTGCATGACCACTCATTGGAAATCCTCATCTATCCTTTCCTCATTACAAAAAATGGCATCACAATCGGACATCAAAGGGAAAGTTACATGTTTTCTAAAAGGACATGTAACATGTATCACGCCTAAAAAAGTTACAAGTGATATAAGATGTATATCACCTAAAAACTTTAAATGTAATATAACATGTATCACACTTTAAAAATTTACACATGATAGAACATGTATCGCACCCAAAAAAATATCATGTCACCTATATCACACCCTAAAAAAAATCCTATGCGAAATATGGTATCGCACACAAAATGACTTTAATGTGATACACCAGAGAGGAATTTTTAACCCAAATCTTCCAAGGCTTGGTGATATGAATGAGACAAAGTATAAAGTGCATAAAGGAGATATATTTGATGAGGTGAACATAAGACAAGTCTTGGTGAGTGTGCATGAAGTTCCAACACGTGAGGCATTTTCAAAGGTACATGTTTCATCCAATGTTTAAAGGGGCCCTTAAAAATTATGCCATGCAACACACCCATGGACCATAACACGAACTATACCACTTAAAAAATTATTTCATGCGACACACCCATGGCCCAAACATGTGTCACGCCACAAGGAAAATCATATGAGTGTGATATACACAATGTCACAACTCTAAGAAAATCAAGTGAGCATGACACATTCCTATTTCAATGCCATGTCACATGACAAAGAAATTGTGCAAGTGCGATACACTGAAAAAAATTGTTAAACTAAGGTTTATGAAGTACAAATAAGTTAACAGGGTGGTGAGGTGTGAACAAAAAAAAGTTTTTTTAATGCACATGCAAGTTATTGAATCCTCAAAATTGACTCATTTTGTCACATTCCTATCTTATACTTCCTTTCAAAAGCCTATATCTATGTCTCGGTTATATCCCATTTCACTCCTTTTTGTCACAAAAACATAATCAACTACAAAAATTATGCATTGAAGAAGGTTAGAGGTAATTTGTCCATTCTTATGTTTAATTCCATTCTTCTTAGTGCATAATGATTTAATTAATTATTATTGTAATGAGTAGCTACATAATCTTTTGATTCTGTAGCAACTCATATTACAGTTATGTAGCCTATTTTCTAAGACGTGTTTCTGCAACGGATTTTTTCATCCACATGGATGCGTTTAGCCTTGGATTGAACCAATAAATCTAGAAGGCATCAAAATGTTCCACGAAGCTTATCCACCTCTCAGCATGGCTTATGGATCCTCCATCTTGGAGAAAAATCGAATTCAAACTTGTTGGTCAACGCATACATATTGAAGAATGCACAACCCAATTTCATCATAACAGAACACAAGGAAGCATGAGATTGTATCAAATAAATTCATGCATTCTGTCATGACTTTCTCTAATACTTGGGTGATCAAGTCAAATCCAAATATCCATGAAAGATCCAGATTTGATTTGGCTAACTGTGCATTTGTAATTTAATACGAATTGTTTTAGAGATTTGTATAACTTGGATATGAGCAATCATGTTTCTATTGTATAAATATGAGTGATTAGATCCTCAGAAAAACAATTATCATTACACCTTGTAATCAAATTGTTGTAGACTTGTTTGCTGATTAATACAAAGTTCTTGGTTATTATTCGTTCCACATGAATTGTTAATTTTGCATTTGTAAAGAGTTTAATCTTATATGATTTCATGAAATAGTGTTCCCCAAGCTAGGAGGGCCCCTTGAGGAAGAGCACGATATTTGTTTTCTTAAGCATTATTGGTATTGTGTTTTTATGTATGCAGTTGTGTGATTTCCTAATTTTTTCATTTTCTTTCTGCCATTTTCGTTTGCATAGAAGTAACTAATATCGCAACCATCGATTGAATAATAGAGTGTCATGATCAACATGAACTCTCATTGTGTTAATATATTGAAATAATGCTATTACATTCCAGTAGATTGGCGGTTTTACATATTGGAATTATTTCTATGTTTTTATAATTATGTTTTTCATTTCTTAACATTACTCTTTTCTTTCTGCAGCTGAACATAACTTTGTTTTTGCATCTAAAACAATGAATATTTTTCCTTATGCATTGTAGAATAGATTAGAACTAGTATTTCTAGGATATATTTTGCATTGCACTTCATCATTTTACGATCCCCAGGTCGATAATTTAATGTAGCGGAGTTCATTTAATTGAACTAACTGAAGGAAGTGCAAAGAGGCATTTAGTTTTTCTTTCATTTAAATGTGCATAGGAATGAATGCATGGGAAGAGAGACATTAAAATGAGAGGTAATAACCTGCATAGTCACTGTAAGTAGAGCTATAGTGAATCTCTCTTCAACCATTTAAAATCATGACACGTAGATTGCATGAATAAGCATAGAGATAATAGAGGTATATTTTCTAGTGGTAGAAGTACACCAAAAACCACTTCACCCACTCCATCATGTGGTACTGTAAGAGCCACACCATCACCTAACCCTTATGTAGGTAGGATTACAAGAGGAGACTAAACATGGAGAATCATCACTACACAAGCAAAAGGAAAAGGAAATGTTGGAGAAGACAATTCTAAGACAGTAAAAGCTCCATCAACCTCACAACAAGCTATCATACTTCCAACTAAACCTCAAGAAGAATAATTACTTAGTGGTCATCCTTAAATTGAATTTCCCAAGAACCCCATTGAGGAACCAAAACTCTCTGCTACATCAGAGGACTTTGTGCATCATAGCGAAGACAATATGTCAGGAATAATATTTGGTGACCGAGAAGAAGAAAGATGACCTGGAGGTGAAGAACAAGAATGAGAAGAAAGACAAGAGGGAACATGTATATCAACTATTGAGAATGAATTTAGATTTCCAATATTGGATCCAATAGTTGTAGTCCAAATGAATAGTATACCACCTTCAGCATTGCCCAACTTTCATGGTATGATAACCAGAGACCCATAAACTTTCATTTTCGAATTTGAAGTGTTATGTCGCAGATATGATTATTCTTCGAACGCTAAAAAAATGAAGTTGTTTCCAACTACACTTAAGGTTGTTGCACTACATTGGTTTATGGGATTGGTAACAAATGAAATAAAAACATGGGATAAGATGAGAAAAACATTCCTTGAAAAATATAATTGTAAAAACTGAGGAATGAGAGAGGAAATGTTTAAAATGACACAAAAAGAAGAAGAGAGCCTTGAAGTTTATTTAGAAATATTCCATTACATTGTTAAAAGAGAAAAGAAAAATAATCTAGATTTATATACTCTGAAAGTCATTTTACTTAGGAGAATTAGAGATGATTGGGTTGATGTGTTGAATTTAATGGGTAAAGAAGATATTCTCATCTAACCTATCTAGAAATTTGTGACTTATGTAAGCATATTTCTCAAGGGAAGTCCAAATATAGTAAGGGACCCAAGGTGTTAAGCCCTAATATTGGCTCATTACCCATTAATTGGGGCATATTATATTAGTAATGTTATTTTATTTATGTTGGCTTTAGGCCATTAGTTGTAATTATACCTCTTAGTCTCCTATATATACCAAGGAGACATTTTCATTTTGAATCATCTTGTACTTGAACATTTAAGTGGGGTAAAAGGAGGTTACTCCCTCGAAGAGGCTTATTATCTGAAATTATCTCTTTTTCAAGGCATTGAGTATTTTTTCTAAGGATTTTCTATGCTATATTAATATTTGGTTCTTAACATATGGCATCGGAGCTCAAGGTCTTGGGGTTTCGCTGCTACCTCTGAGACACCCTGGCATTTTCCCTATAACTTTTTTTCTACAACGTTTCAAAAGGAACGGCTTGGAGGATATTTAGTAGACAGATCAAGGTACGTTGGGTTCCAAATTCAGCTCTGGAGTCCTTATACTTTCAGAGATACAACCTATACAAGATAGGGTTTTGGAATCATCCTGAACTGAGTCATTGCATAATTTTCACTATAAAAAAATTTATTTAATGTTTCAGACCCTGAACTCTGGAGGCTATTTACATAAATTAGTAAGGTATCTGTGGTAAAAATTTCATCTTCTAGGTAATCGTAAATTTGTAGATACTCCCTGTGTAAGATAGGGTATCTGACTAGTCCTATTGACTAGTCTCAAGAAGGTGTTCAAGGTAAAACAATCATATCTTCTTCCTAGAGTATCCAAATTGCATGGGACTGGTTTCATTGGATCGTGGACAGTTTGTAGTATTTCTGGTGCAAGTTTCATAATTGTATATGTATTATTTTGTGCGGGACACACTATACAAGTGAGATCTCCTGGAAAGGCCAAAAATAAGCAAGTTTTGGGGAAGTTACCGTAAATTCCACTTGGCACATCTAATTTTGATCAAACACATGGCATTGTAGAGAAGAAATATCAGAGAAATACATAAAACAAAGTTTCATACCCTAAAGGACTGAAAATTGGGAGATACAACAGAAGAAATATTGTCTAGTAGAACCACCTCAAAATTAAGGTTGAAAAGTGATACTTTGCCAACATGCCACCCAAAAAGCGAACTTCTACACCAAATAAGCTTCCATAAAATCCTACTTGGACTCTTGATGAAGGTGAAGAAATGCGTAGGGACATAAATGAACTAAAAAATAAGATGGATTCAATGGAAGCTAAGTTGGATACTAAGATGGATTCAATGGAAGCTAAGTTGGATACTAAGATAGATGGTTTAAAAGGGGAGATCGTGGAAGTATTGAAAATTTTCATAACAGAGAAGACACCTGAAAGTGAAAATGCATCCCATGAAATTCATGATGAGGACACAAGGAAGGTGAATCAAGAATGGAGAAACTCCAACTTTGGTTTGAAGACCAACCATGTTCCTAAG
>ML807507.1:0-12375 GCA_009831015.1 Picea engelmannii | reverse complement strand
TATGGTTGTTGGTCTTCAATTCTTGCAAACAAAATTCTTAAAAAAAAACTACCATGAGAAAATATATACTAAAGCTCTCTAGTTGAATGCCAAACTTCTTGAAATAAACCCTGAAATTTATACTACCTAGAACTATCAAAAACTTATTATCAAACAACTTATGGAATCACAACCAGATAGTGTTTTAATCAAAAAGAGTCTTGATGAAGAACTTCGAGTGGTGAAGGGAGCTTTGAAAAGAAAATACAAGTCATATGGTGCATGGAAACACTGCAAATGTGTGATAAACTTGGGATATTCCTCTTTAGATCACGAGCTCCAAATTTTAGATCAGTTCCTTAAAGTTTATTCATGCAATTTTCATGCATAGAATTACTGCAGATTTGTTGTAGAGATAAAAAAAGTCTTTTGATGAGGATGAGTTAAATTTTACAACAAAGAAGATCAATTAGAATTTTAGCAACTATTCTACACAGAATAACCAAAGTGCACTCTTATCGCACATGCTAAAGAAAAAATCTAGAGGAATCAATGCAAAATAACAGGGATTGACCGAGAAATGTGAACTTTTTTGACAAGCACTATTCATAGATTCAGAAGATCATAGTGATTGCTTCTATCATGTATGGATTCTAGGACAAACAATCACACCAAATGGTCCAAAATTAGAGATTCCATGGCCTTGCAATGGTTCACAATGGTTCAAAATTAGATATCCCATGGCCTCGCAAGATTGTTGATAGCTCAGAACATGCTATCTAGTGGTTCCATACTCAGAAGACAAATAACTACGAAGGAATATGCAGTTGATTGCCTGTGGAAAAGTTAGGATTGTTCAAATTAGTGGTTCCATACTCAAAATACAAACAACTTCGAAGGAATCTACAATTGATCGCCTGTGGAAAAGTCAGGATTGTTCAAATTACACTGGAGGAGTTCGTTCAAAGTTCTTTGAAACATAAACAAGACCCTGCAAAATTGTCTTTCGTATTTTGGCCATAGAGTTTGACTTGGGTGCCCATTTTCCACATTCTTTATACCGTTGGAAAGGTATTTATGAGATATACAACTTCTTAGTTATACAATTTAATAAATTCCTCACTAGATATCTTTATTTTTTAGTATTAATGTCTGACACCTTGTCGGAAACCCCAAGAGAAGACAACACCTCAACCACAAGCAGAGGAATCATGAACCAAAATCAGGGAAGCATATGTAAACTCTTGTTTAGTTAATGTTTCAGTTATATGGTTTCAAATTCTTATTTCTAATAGTTTATTTCGAGGTTACTCTGAGGTCATTGATCTATCGCGTATTGATATGGTGTCAGGTACCAGTGTCGAGAGGAGGTCATTGTTAATTGCCAGAGTAGATCTAAAAATATAATCACCACAAATATTGAATACACAATAGTTCTAGAGAGAAATATAGAAGAAAAAACACGTTTATTATAGAAAACCCTTGAGGTAGGACAACACCATACAATGGATCATATTATGGAAGGGATCCTCTCTTGTTCACTTGTCTCTTCGAGAGGGAAACCTCCTAATGAACTTCAGCTCCAAATACAATACTTCTCTTCATATCCCATTACATTTCTTGAACCCCTTTATATAGTTCTACCATCACCTAAGAACATTCTAGAGGAGGAATCTTCTAGAAGTGGAACCTTCTAAGAAGTCATCTTACAATGATTATATCTAACTACACATTTATTATATCTAACTATCATAGTGGGTCTTATTTAATAATATAGTGGACCTAGTCCACCTTACATTGAATGGCCTCCACTACCTAACATTTCATCCCCCTTACGAAAGCATTGTCCTCAACGCTTGTTATGAGGGTGTACAACCATATACCAGGACCCCATGGATAAGTGTGGACCATAATGCTGAAGAAGACTAGAGAACCAAGGTCCCATGTATAAATGTGAGCCACCATGCTAAAGTAGTCGAACTGGTAGTGTGAACCTGGGTCCCATGTCTGAGTGCTCATGTGAAATGCATGTTGAAGATATTGGAACTTGGGAACCAACTAAAAATGATGCTCTAAATATTGACACTGAGGGGAGCAGAGTCATCAAATAGAAGATGGAAGTGGTTTTCATCCCAGAAATGACAATTATCCATATACCAATCATCACAATCGTCCTCCAAAGAATACCAAGCATACACATCTTGATGATATTCATCCATGATTTCTGCCATAATATATCCCTCCTGTAGGCGAGCCAAGGACCTTTGAATATTGTGATAACTGTCTGTGGGTTCGTGCAAACTATCCTTGATGCCTTGCAGATGGTCATGCATATTGGCTTTGAGGGCTTCAATATGCCGTAAAATTTCCCTGAGGTAAGAGTGAATATCTATTAAAAAGACCACAAATAATATAGCAAAACAAAGCTCTCAAAATTATCTAACCGATGGCTTTGATCTAGTATAAATCGTAGCACCCTGTGAGAAGTTATGAACTCTGCAGTCTTTCTGCCATCATGAAAACCCTAGAAAATGGTCGATTTTAAATCGGCTATATCTTCACTTCCGGAGCTCCGATTTGGGTGATTCGGTTTTTAAAATAATCTATTTTTGAAAGAGGAACTTATATCTATAATGTTTTTTAGCAAATCCAGCCTCCATGTGCTAAATAAATAAATAAATAATCGTGTTACCGTCCACGGAAAAAACCCTGAAAAATTTGCAGATTTTAAAATGTCGATATCTTGACTTTTTGGACTCTGTTTCAGACACTTTTTTTGTTATAAATTTGGTGTTTTTCTGAGAGAAACTCAGATATACAACCCATTTTTGAAAATTTTGTATAGAAACATACATAAAGTTTTGAGAATGTCACATCCCTCTTTTTCTTCTCCAAAAAAATATGCAAAATAAAATAAAATTGTCCACACTTATTTCCAAGGAAAGTGCTCTGATACCAATTGTTAAGTACCTGAGTATATCTACAAATATAATCACCATAGATACCGAATACACAATAGATCCATAGAGAAATATTGATCCAGATTATTTTTGGAATGAAATGAAAGAATAGATATTACAATGAAATAGTCATGAAAACTGCCATAAAAAGAGAAATACAACAATACTTGATTTCTATTAATGAAAGAATTGTAAAGAGACAGTAATAAAAATATAGAATGCAAGACTCGCTAGAATGGTGACAAATTTATCTCTGAGAAGAGATGTGACAACTACGCTCATTCACAAGAAGATGATTACAATGAGGCTCTGAAGGCCTTTTTATGATAAACATGAATTCTAAAACCCTAGACATCTAAAAACCTAACCCTAGGAGATGAAACACCAAAAGTCATGTGGATCTCGTTTGAGTAAGTTAGTACATTAACTTCCCGGGGTTGTAAATTTTGCATACGATCTTCATTTTAGGTGCATGATATCTCGTTAGAAAGGTATTTTCAAGAACTACGAATTACACTGTCAAACTCAGACTCTATCTTTAGTTTGACTGTGGTGAGGAAAAAAAACATTGTTTTGTTGGACATATTGTCATTAATATGTTGTCATTGATGTCAACAGTCGATGTCATTATGATGTGATGATTTGTTGTTATGATGAATTGACCATGTTGATGTCAACAGTATATCAGTTAGTAGTGAATGTCAAATAGTATGAAGAGATTGAAAGAGTAAGCTCGAGAGGAGGAGTGAACAATATGAAGAGATTAATGCTCAGCAGGGAAAACGCAGTACAGAAGCAATTCATGATTATTGTTGATCACGATAGGATCAACAATGTTCCTATGATCAAATCTCAAGAGAATTAGTGAATTTGTGATTATTGTTGATCACGATTGAATCAACAATGTTCCTATGATCAAAGCTCAAAAGAATTAGTGACTAAATATCAATGCATAAAAGAATGTGAAAACAGTTATTAAAGCTCGGAAGGAAAAGCATAAGCTTAGAGTGAAAAGCCTCAGCAACCGTCTGATCAGAGTGAGAAGAATCAATATTCATTTGATAAAGAGGCTGAATGTGTTGATTGTCAAAATATAATGGACATCAATCATATGAGTGATCGTGGGCTTGAGGACCGTTGGAGGATCATGACCGTCAATCTACAAGCCAGATCAACGACAGGGATAAATTACGGAGATCGAAAGGAGAATTAAACGACTCGCTAGTTCCAATCCTGTAATTGAAATAGATCATCAAATATTATATCTCCAAAGATCTACGATTGTGGTTGATCCAACAAATGATGAGATTAATCTAGATTAAATCAAGACCGTTGATGCGCAATCGCCAGATCAACGATAGGGACAAATTGTGGATTTTGGGTGACAAGTTAAATCACTCACAAGTTGTGGTTCCACAATCATCCGTGATCATGGATCTACTTCAAGAATATTCACAATCATTGGATCACTTTTGAGTGGAAGTACATGATAAGCAGGGTAAAATGATTGAGAATTCGATTATGCGAATTCCCATCACCCGTCGGATCACTTTCGAGTGGAAGGACAGGATAAGCTATCAAAGATGCATCATAGAAAGATCGAGTCATTGATCTAAGAGCCTGATTAACCAAAAACATTCACTTCGGGTCTAAAGTTGCAAGGAGGTCTCGCTCCGGAAAGTCTGAGATTTGAAATTCCCGAAATGCGAATCTCCGTCAGTTGTTGGATCATTCTAAGTGGAAGGACATGATAAGATAGTAGAGAAGCACCATAAACAGATCGAGCGATTGATCCAAGATCCATATCGAATGAAACATTTTCATTTCGGGTATAAATATGCGAGGAGTTTACGCTCCAGAAAGTTTGATATTTAGAATACACGAAGCCCGGAAACTCGAAATGAATAAGGACCGTCAAATTTGGAGGACATATGAGGACCGTTGGATCAAGGTTGTTGGTCAGTAGACCACGTCAGAAAAGACACTCAGTAGACCACGTCAATATGAACAATTCAGCAAGACTACATCAACAAGGACACGTGGCACAATCAGACGATGACAAGTGTCAAGTTGATTCAACATTTCAGGTACATGCAAATCACAAATCTGAGTGACACGTGGAATATTCTTGGTTCGTGACATGTCATCAAGTGACGCAAGTAATTTACGTCACTCCGAGAGTTTTTCTTTGGGAGATTTACCACTAGCACTTGCCCAAATTCCCAAAGTCCCGAATGTCGAATACTCGAAGTGGACATGAGACGTTCGATCTGAAGATCACTTCGAGAGCATTCTTGTTGATATATATACTACAGTGGAAGGATAGTGTAAGCGGAAGCATTGAAATATAACATGTGGTCTCCACCGTTTATGACTTACTCAGCAGGTGACCACTCCAGAGGAAAGAATGGGTTGAGATTTGAAATCTCTGAAGTCTGAAGACCCAGAGTAAATGGTGGCCATCCATCTCAATGCTTGATTAAGTCATAACCATCATATTTAGCAGTGAAAGGAGGAGTGTAAGGATCAAAGATGACCATTGATCTAGTTCCGTGAAATAAACCGTCCGATCTAGATTCTAAAGTTTTAAAAAGTTGAAAACCCGAAGTTCCAAAGTGCGAATTTCCGTCAGCCGTCCATCTCATTAGAAGATTCATGACTGTTGATTTGATGAGCACTCAAGCACTAGTTTCGCTTAACATTTGGTCACCACCATTGATCATATGAAATAAGAAATAAAGGCAAAAGATAAAATAGCACTTAAATTGATAAGCCTGTGGTTCTATGCCTATGATCATATGGGTTGAAAGAATCACCTAATACAGGTTTCATTCGACAGTGAGTTACACCAGAACAATACAATGATCGAATATGATCAAGTTGGTGAAATGAAAATGTAGCAGAAGCACGAGTACGATCTAATGAGTTGATTCATGTCTGTGATCAACTCATGCGGACAAACAAACCGATACACAGTCATGATTAAAAGATAGTTAAAACATGAAAACATGAATAAAGAATAAAAAGGAAAATGATATTAACTAAAGTTTAAGATTATCATTTTAAACGAAAAGGTACAATAGTTCAAATATGAAAAGACACAATGATTCAAATTCACACCAGTTGGAAGACTATATAAACAAAAGGAATGGTGAGAAGACAGTGTAGTTGAATTTGTTGAAGTATATATATTTATATATAATGGATTGAATGAAAGTTCATTCTATCAAGTTGTTGCATGTTTACAAGATGGGTCTTGTATGAGGATTGGCTTCCTCACATCTCAGTTGGATCTGAGATCAACAAGCTGGGACTTGTTATCAAGGTTGGATTCCTCATTTCTCAGTTGGATCTGACAACTACAAGCTGGGTCTTGTAACAAAGAGATGGGTCTCTCATAATTGTATGAAGATGATATTCAAAGATTGATCTTATTTATTCATTCAGGTTATTTAATAAATGAAATATTTATTCTTTTATATATATTGATTGAGAAAATGAAATAAATATTTGTTGTTCAGTTAATTTGTGGAAAGTGGAAAATTGTCCAATGTTTTTGTGACACTGATTCACCTTCCCCCCTCCCCTTCTCAGTGTCAAGTACCCATTTCAAGAATTGGTATTAGAGAAGGTTCCTTAAGCACAATTTAAACACTAAAGGTAGATCTAGAAGAAATGGGCGGACAGATTGCTATCTCCACAAATGGAGCTCCCTTATTTAATGGAGAAAATTATTTATCATGGAGGGAAAATATGAAAAGATATCTGAAGTCAAGAGGATTTGGAGTTTGGGATTCTGTAGTAAGTAAGCCCTGGCACTTAACTACTTCAAAGCGCAAATCCAAAACTGCAAAGGAAGAAAAGAGAAACAATTCAGTAGCCTTAAAATAAATTAAGGATGGATTGTCAGACCAAGTTAAAGAAAATATGAATCACTACAAATATGCCAAAGAATTATGGCTTGAACTAGAAAATAGTTATCAGAATGAAACACGAGAAGAAGAGAAATCCAATCAAAGTGAGGAACATGGCTCTAATGACGATGATTATTTTCATAATAAAGAACAAGACTCTAATGAAGAGGATTCTTATCAGAGTATAGAACAAAACTCAGAAGAAGAGAGTTATTATCAAGATAATGAAGAAGATAAAGAAAATGAAAATTTCAATCAGATTGAAGAACATAGTTCAAAGAAAAAGACTTATAATCTTAATGAAATATAGGATTCAATCTCAATCAATAGTGAAGAAGACGACCTCATCAAGGAATTGAGGAATACCTCAGTTTTCATTAAAGAAAAATTACATTATCTTAAAACTGATGTTGCAGTTGTTATAGAAGAGATTCATTTGGAACTAGGAAATTATATTCATATTAAAGTTCTCGTGGAGGCTCTTGAAAGTCTTGAGTACACAACCTTGTGCACTCTAGAAGAGTTGGATAAACTCCAACAGAAAGATATGATACTACTTCAAAAGTTAGATCATTCTAACCATGAAAAGTTTGAACAGAGAGTTCAGTTAGAAGAAAAAGAAGAGAAGATTGAGAAATTGAAGAATGAAATCAGTTAGGGAAAAGAAGAATTGTGTCATAAGCTGGAAGAAGAAGTTGTGAAACTTATAAAGGAGATTGAGAATTCAAACACTCAACTTGAGGAAATTAAAGAAAGTAAAGAAGACCTAAAAATCAAGTTAACAAGGAAAGAAAATTCTTACCACATGTTGGAATTGGAAATCATCAATTCCAAAAAGATAAATGAAAGTACTAATGCAGATCTAATAACTCAAATTAAAGAAGCTAAGAAAATGGAAGAAGCCCAAAAGATCCAAATAACCAAAAAGGAAGAATCATGCCATATGTTTGAATTAAAAACATCAACCTCAAAAGTATTCAGCTAGAATACAAGGAAGAAACCAAAGTATTGAAAACTAAAGTTTTTGATCTAACAAAAGATATGGAAGAATTGAAGACATATGAAAAAAATATTAAATGCAAAGAAGTCTTGGATGAGATAGAAGAAATTGTCATAAATCTAAAGACTCAACTTGAACATGCTAAAGAAGTGGAAGAAGCGTTGAAGATTCAGTTGACTAAAAAGGAATAATTATGTCACATGTTGAAGTTAGAAATAATCAATCTCAGAAAGATGAATGAAAAGACAAACAAGATTGCCAATTTCTAGAATAACTCAGCTATCCTAGATAAGATTTGGAAGATCCATATATCAACTGATGGAAAAACTGGCCTTAGATACAATAAGAAAGAAGAAATCTATATAAGTAAAAAGGAAGAAGAAAATCAAATGACAGTTCCTTCAAGCCAAAATAAAATCAAGAATGGAAACACCTTCAATGGCTATTGCTTTTCTTGTCATAGCTTTGGACATAAAGCAATGGACTGCAAGAAACTAGAGAAAGGATATACAAGAAAATCCAAAAACTCAATTAGATGTTGGAGACGTAATTTTTTTGGGCACACAACAAAATTTTGTCATACAATAAGATGTTACAACTGTGATAAGTTTGGGCACAAATCCCAAAACTGCAAGAATACAAAAACTCAATATTTGAATAAGTCATTCAAGACAATGACAAATCCTAATAAAAGTTGGAAGAAGAAAGCAGATTATAAATCTCCAAAAACACAATTAGAAAGAGAATATCTAAAAATCAAAATATCTCACAGAAAGATATGGAGAAGAAAATATGAAGGAGAAAGGAAGAAAGATGTTATTACACCTAAAAATGAAGAAACTAATAATAAGAACATCATGGATAAAATTCCTAATAAAGAATGTGAAATTCAATATGAGATAAATCAATCTCAAGAAAAGGAAATACCTATAGAAGAATATGGGACAATATCAAATTCTAATGATATCATAAGTTGTTATCAAAAGAAATAAAATAAAAAAGAAGAAGTTTGATTTGGCTTTTACAAAATCAAAGAATTATGCCAAAGAGTTTATAAATTAACATATGGAAAATATTGACTATCTATAGATTAGTGGTCAAAATAAAAATCATTGGTAGGGTTAGTTGTAGAATACACGAAGAAGAAAAAATAAAGGTAGCAAAGAAGTTCAAGAAGTATCATTCAACAAAGATCAATTGATAACAAAATTGGCATTTAAATCAATTAGTATAATTCCTCAATTGATATTCCTGTGAAATATCAAATAAGAATATGATGCAGATCAAAAAGATCAGTAAGATTCATACTCGTGTTCTATTTGACAAAGGGAAGTCAGTAAAAAGTCAAGAGGAGTATTTTGGTTATTAAATAAGAATGTAATTAGATTAAGTTTTGAAAAGACTCAATCGCTACAAAAATTTGTATCAAGAAGACTACTTATTTAAACTCAAAAATCCCAATAAACTAAGATAAGAAATTAGTAAATTAAGGAGAAGAGGCCTTGTTAGGAAGAGCTACCCTTTCAAAAACAAAGGGGGAGAGTACTCAGAAGCAGAGAGAGAGGATATTGACAGGGGGAGTCATTTAATTATTGCAGGTTGAACATGATTCCAGGGGGAGTTACCTAAGTTCGTATTCTGGCCAACAACATGCAGACAAACATATTTTGATTATAAGGGGAGCAACCCTTTTCCATTGATGTCAAAGGGGGAGATTAACTTCATAGACAAAAGCATCATCATAGGGGGAGTTTGTGTATGAAGTTAGTATGTTTCCCTCAATGAAAAAGGGGGATATTGTTGGACATATTGTCATTGATATGTTGTCATTGATGTCAACAGTCGATGTCATTATGATGTGATGATTTTTTGTTATGATGAATTGACCATGTTGATGTCAACAATATATCAGTCAACAGTGAATGTCAAACAGTATGCAGAGATCGAAAGCGTAAGCTCAGGAGGAGGAGAGAACAATATGAAGAGATTAATGCTCAGTAGGGAAAACGTAGTACAAAAGAAATTCGTGATTATTGTTGATCACGATAAGATCAACAATGTTCCTATGATCAAAGCTCAGGAGAATTAGCGAATTCATGATTATTTTTTATCACGATTGAATAAAAAATGTTCCTATGATCAAAGCTCAGGAAAATTAGCGACTGACTATCAGTGCATAAAAGAATTCACAAACAGTTATTAAATCTTGGAAGGAAAAGCATAAGCTTAGAGTGAAAAGCCTCAACATTTGTCTGATCATAGTGAGAAGACTCAACAACCATCCAATCAAGAGTTTGACCATGTTGATAGTATAAATATAACGAACATCGGTCATATGAGTGACCGTGGGCTTGAGGACTGTTGGAGGATCGTGACCGTTGATCTGCAAGCTAGATCAACGACAGGGATAAATTGCGGAGATCGGAAGGAGAATTAAATGACTCTCTAGTTCCAATCCCGCAATTGACCTAGATCGTCAGATCTCATAGATCCAAAGACCTACGACTATGGTTGATCCAACAAACGATGAGATTAATTTAGATTAAATCGAGACCATTGATATGCAATCGCCAAATCAACAGCAAGGAAAAATTGCAGAGTTTGGGTGATGAGTTAAATCAATTACAAGTTGTGGTTCCACAATCATCCATGATCATGGATATACTTCAAGAATATTCACAACCGTTGGATCACTTTTGAGTGGAAGGATAGGATAAGCAGGGCAAAACGATTAAGAATTCGATTATGTGAATTCTCGTCAACCGTCGGATCACTTTCAAGTGGAAGGACATGATAAGCTATCAAATTTTCATAGCAGAAAGATCGAGTCGTCGATATAAGACCTTGATCAACGAACAACATTCTCTTCGAGTCTAAAGTTGCGAGGAGGTCTCACTCCAAAAATTCTATTATTTGAAATTCCCGAAATGCAAATCTCCGTCAATCGTTGGATCATTCTAAGTGGAAGGACATGATAATCTAGTAGAGTAGCACCGTAAACAGATTGAGCCGTTGATCCAATATCCAAATCGAACGAACATCTTTCACTTCGAGTATAAATATGCGAGGAGTTTACACTTTGAAAAGTTTGAGATTTGGAATACCTGAAGCCCAGAAATTCGAAATGAATAAGGACCGTTGGATTTGGAGGACATACGAGGACTGTTGAATCAGAGTTGTTGGTCAGAAGACCATGTCAGCAAGGACACTCAACAGACCACGTTAGCATGAACAAGTCAGCAAGGACATGTGGTGCAATCACACAATGACAAGTGTCAAGTTGATTCAACATTTCAGGTACTTGAAAATCACAAATCCAAGTGACACGTGGCATCTGCTCGGCTCGTGACACATCATCAAGTGACGCAAGTAAGTTACATCACTCCAGGAGTTTTTCTTTAGGAGCTTTACCACCGGCACTCGCCCAAAGTCCCGAAGTATCGAACGTCAAAGACCCGAAGTGGACATGAGAGATCTGATCTGAAGATCACTTTGAGAGCATTCTCATCCGTCGATCTACTATAGTGGAAGGATAGTGTAAGCAAAAGCGTTGAACGACAACAAGAGATCTCCATCGTTTATGACTTAATCAACAGGTGACCACTCCGGAGGAAAGAATGGGCTGGGATCTGAAATTTCTGAAGTCCGAAGACCCAGAGTAAATGGTGGCCATCCATCTCGACACTTGATTAAGTCCTAGTCATCGGATTTAGCAGTGAAAGGATGAGTGTAAGGATCAAACATGACCGTTGATCTAGTTCCATGAAATAAATTGTCCGATCTAGATTCAGAAGTTTTGAAAAGTTGAAAACCTGAAGTTCCGAAGTGTGAATTTTCGTTAGTCGTCGATCTCATCAGAATATTCGTGACCGTTGATTTGATGAGCACTCAAGCACTAGTTTCACCTAGCATCTAGTCACCGTCGTTGATCATATGAAATAATAAATAAAGGCAAAAGATAATACAACACTTAAATTGATAAGCCCGTGGTTCTACATCTGTGATCATATGGGTTGAAGGAAGCACCTCATACAGGTTTCATTCGACAATGAGTTACACTAGAACAATACAATGATCGAATATGATCAAGTTGGTGAAATTAGAACACAATAGAAGCATGAGTACGATCTAATGAGTTGATCCATTTCTATGATCAACTCATGAGGAAAAATGAACCGATACATAGTCATGATTAAAAGATAGTTAAAACATGACAACATGAATAAAGAATAAAAAAGAAAATGATATCAACTAAAGTTTAAGATTATCATTTTAAACGAAAAGGTACAATGTTTCAAATATGAAAAGACACAATGATTCAAATTCACACCAGTTGGAATACTATATAAACAAAAGGAATGGTGAGAAGACAGTGTAGATGAATTTGTTGAAGTATATATATTTATATATAATGGATTGAATGAAAGTTCATTCTATCAGGTTGGTGCCTGTTTACAAGCTGGGTCTTGTATGAGGATTGGATTCCTCACATCTCAGTTGGATTTGAGATCAACAAGATGGG
>ML807506.1:194138-212767 GCA_009831015.1 Picea engelmannii | reverse complement strand
TTACTCCAAAGAAACATTTGGATGGTTTGGCATATAGTTGTTGCTCCTTTTGTAGTTGTAGCACCTTGTCAACATGTCGCACATGATCCTCCCAAGACTTGCTATAGATTAGTATATCATCAAAAAATACTAACACAAATTTTTGAAGGAAAGGCTTGAAAATGGAATTCATCAACCCTTTGAATGTGGAAGGTGCATTTGTAATATTATAATAATGTTGTTATTCACTAAGGGGATAAGATGAGGCATTCTTGAAATTTCCTCGAGCTCTTCCAATATTGCCTTGTATTTTATTCTTTTAAATGTCGTCAACTATCTACCATAACATCTAATAAAGGAAACTATTTTTCTAAAGGAATATTCCCACCAAATTAGAATTCAACATTTGTCCCCTCGGGGCCTTGGACTTAACTTCCATATTTTGGGGTGGATAACTTCCCCCACTCCCCTATTGAACAATGGGTTATCTTCCATATTTATAGGACCATGAAAATAATTCTTTATATTCTTAAATATGTTAATTGCTTGGCTAGAAATTCTATCCTCCACTCAATTCCCATTATGATGTGTTGAGGTTCATTCTTCATTTCTACATTAATTTTTTGAGTGGGTATGTGTTCCTTGTATTTAAGAACAACTTAACTAGTATGGTCATGGGATACCTTCATTGAATTTTACATTTACCAGTGGTAACTGTTGTGTTTCTTATATGTTTAGTATAATGCACTCATTAATTATCAATATGGGATTCGTAATCAACAGAGTTACATGACACTAGTAAGAAAGGTAATTTATAATGTCATGAGTATAGAATTAAACTAGATTATGCATGCTGGAAACAAATCAAAATAGCAAACTGCAATGCACTTTGGTTGTCTTTCACAGAGAGGCTATCTACTCCATTATGGAACATGCAAGTATGAGATGGAATTGGTTTGATAGATCAACTCTTCTATCTGACCCAGAAAAGTAACTATGCAATCCACACTTCTGAAAGGAAATCACACATCAATCATTAAAGCATAACATGGGTAGTTCAACAGTCAATATGTTGGTTCTGCTATGGTTCACAATGAACTTCACTAGTTCTTATCTAAATGGTTTTGACTATTGTTGTCAACATCTATGATCACTCAAGGAAATCAAAGTCATGAGAACAGAAACAAGGCAAATGCAAAAATAGAGAAAACAAAGATCTCTAAACAATTATATAATGGAAATCCTAGTCTAAGCTATATTGTTATCATCTAAGAGAATTAAAGCTTTAGATAATTTAATGTTTACACTACTGGAAAGAAAATTCTAATGGTAATCTAGGAAGAGGCTGACCTTTGTTGGGCGGTGGACCCTTGTTACTTCAACAGATCAGTTGTTGAAGTCTACAGGAGGCTTGTCTTCAACAGACACATTACTCTCACTCACATTTCAAAACATAAAATCAAACGTTTGTTAACAACTCAACTCATACTTAATAATAGATAATCAGAATATGGAGATAAATGACATTCTATTGATCTTCACTCAGAATATGTTCTGTACTATCACACGCTACTTCACATATTGGTAATATGCTAACTCTCCTACACTTCCACCATCCTTGCCACAATTATTTAATAGTGTTAATCATGAAACACAAGGAGGTGAAGTGATTTGCAAATCAATCAGTTGTTAAGTTCAATCATTCGGTTACATATTTAGCTTCATCCTCATGACATGAAGTGCATGAGGATGAGGCAATCAACAAACTATTCTTATCATAGCCTTGCTAAAGCAAATAGATGTTCACCAATTGGCTTAGGCAAGATCTGGAACTTAATTTAGTGTATTATTCTCTTCCATATTAGTTGATGCAAACACACCCTCTGCCTCAGAAAAGGCCTATGCGCTGACCTCTCGGTCTTAAGGATCGTTCTATTTCCACCTTCGAGTCGAAGCGGCTCTTTGATTCCTCCTCATAATCTCTAATAAAATCAACCCATAGGGTTTTTCTGCTCCTTACATCCTTTAGGCCCGATCTCTTTTCCGTTCACAACAGAAAAATAGAATTTCGGGGTTCGAGGTTTTGCAATCCCCGATGTCGCAAACCTTTGTCTTCCCAATTTCCTGATCTCCAATATCCCGAGATGCTTTAACTCAGTTAGCCTCCTGGGCTAGACTTTTGATCCATACGACCTTCCCTTATGTGATAGCAGTCCTATCTCCTTTTGGGGTTTTGTGGTTTTGGATGTCGAAGTGTATGGGACCTCTTGTCCTTAGGATCCCCGATCCTCCGAATTTCGATATGATGTCAACTAGGAACCCCTTTCCACCTTAAACATGAACAACGGTCATGATCATCTACTAGACCAACAATCCCTGATCTCTCTCGGGACTTCGGGGTTTCAAATGCTAAAATGAATTTGCCCTCGAGGCTTCTGATCTCTCGAATTCTGATTTTTCGATATGATGACAGCTGGCCCCACAATAGAACTTTCCTCCTTATCAGGATTTCAGACTTTGTAGTTCTGAAATGTAAGTGTTTCCTGTCTTCAGGATTCGGGAAACGCCGAACCCCGACTTCAAGGATTTTCTCCACGCGTCCCAAATGGATGGATGGTTCAGATCAAGTCTCAAACTTCGCCAATTGAAAAGTAAAAAATTCTCCCTTATGTGAATCTCGGTGTCTGGATCTCCGAATTGGATGATCACACAACACGCGTCCTTCCTTAGATCAACGATTGTGATCCTTTCATTGTTTCAGGACCCAAAAGGTCTCAAACCCTTGGTCTCTAGACTTTTGAGATGTCGATGGCTCTCGATCACTGCCACCTGTCTCAATTGATGGATGGTTCTGATATGTTTCAGGGTTTTCACCGTGGATTTACCCGATCTCTTATCCATAGGACTTCTGATATCCCGAACCCTGACACCTCAATGTACCGACACCTTTCAGGATTTTTTCTCTCCTTGTGAGGGTTTAATCCCCATGCAACTACTGCCAGATCCTACACCTGACAGGTAACTAGGTGAGGATCCAACGGCTCACAATGTCCTGAGCTTGAACTCTAGTATCACTCATAACCTCCTTGCTTCTTTATCAAATCGGATGGTTGACGGGATTTCGCTAATCCTCTACACAGGATTTTGACTGTTTGTTTCTTCCCTCCGATAACTTAGCAGGTTTGAATCCTTCAGAAGTTTTCACTCAACTTCGAATCTTGCAAGAACCTCCTGCACACACTCCTTGAAGCAAGCCTTCAATTGCTTCTTAGGTTCTTTTGAGCCTGGATTCAAGCTTGTTCTGTGCACACCTTGCACGAATCCTACGTCAAATCTATCCTTCAGAGGAAATGAGAACAAAAGCGATCTTGTCTAAGAGTTCTAGAGACAAATCTCTGAATCCTTTGTCAATGCACACCTTGCGGACTATCCAACTGCACTCCTTGCAGGAATCGTTACTCAGACAGAGAAACAATTGAAACTCATTTCCATTTACCCTTTCTTCTCAGATTTCAAACATTTAACAAGAAATCACTCATACATATCATAAAATAAATTGCATGTAAGGAAGAGTAAAACCATGAACATACAATTCAGCATACGCATACAAGAAACAAACACAATGCCATGAATCTGAATTAAAGACTACTTCTATTAACTCAAACCTCTATACATGGGTGTTCTCTCAAATATAATTTCTCTGTTTCAACTCTGTATGCCCTCTCTTCTTTCTTGGAAATGTTCTTCACTACTCTGCTCTCAGTTGGCATCCTCCTTCTATGTACAATTACACAATCAAGGTGTCTATATCCGTTTTCCCTCCACTCCTAAAACTGTCAACTCCGAGAATTCAAAGCTACCTACTAACATAAATGCTTTATAACTACTATGGACGAGAGTGGATCGCTCAAGGTACTTTACAATATATAAGTACACCTCTCCTTAACTATCACATTTAAGTTTGGCACATCCAATCTTCAAAAGTTTTTAAACAATTTATCATGTGCTCAAAATGTGTTGGCGCTTGCCCCACACTCGCTTGAAGTTGACGATGCTCCTGCATCATACTCCCTTGCTTGAAACTTTTCATGGGATCCTATCCATGAGCTCTTGCACGGTCTGTCCATGCTTCTGAATCCATGATTCATTCTCCCATCTGGCATCTGCAACTAGATGTCCCTTCTACTTGACCAAGTATTCAAAGTATTGTCTTCTTCTGGTCTTCTTGCTAATTATTTTGTCTAGTATGCTTTCCATATGCGGCTTCTCTACAACTAGCATCTAATTTTTCCACTGAACCTCAAGTTGTTCATCACTTGTTCCTACTTGCTTAGTTTTGTATGGGTACAAATCTGAGACATTGAATATCGAAGAAATTCCGATCCCATCGGGTAATTCAATCTCATAATCATTTTCCCCAAATTTCTTCAAGATCTTACATGGTCCAATCTTCTTCATCTTTAGTTTGTTAAATGTCCCCTTCGGGAACCTTTCTTTTCTCAGATGTGCTAGAATCAAAAAGACAACTTCAAATTGAAGTTGTCTTTTGTGTTGATCTGGTCTTCATTTATATTCCTGGCTCAAGTTCTGTAAATGTTCCTTCACCTGGCTGTGAAGTTCTTTCATCACTTCTGAGAAGTCTTCTACACTAGCGCTCCTAGTCGCAATCTATTCTGAATCCCTCAACTCAGAAATTCCTCTCGACTTCATGCCATAAACAATTTGAAATGGACTTCGTCATGTGCTTCTGTTAACTGAGTCATTATAAGAAAACTTAGCCTGTGGTAATATGTTGTCCCACTGGCTGTGGTGTTCTATCACCAAGCTCCTCAATAAGTCTCCTAAACTCCTATTTACGACTTTTGTTTGTCCATCCGTCTGAGGATGATAAGATGAACTGAACGACAAGTTAGTTCCCAGTTTCTTTCATAAGGTCCTCTAGAAGTGTCCCACAAACTTAGTGTCTCAATCTGAAACTATGCTTCTTGGTAAGCCGTGAAGTCAAATGACTTCTTTGAAAAATAGATTCGCAATATGAGTTGCATCACTGGTTTTCTGACATGGAATAAAGCGTGCCATTTTGGAAAATCTATCCACCACCACAAAGATTGAGTCAAACCCTCTTTGTGTTCTTGGCAACCCCAATATGAAATCCATGCTGACTACATCCCACGGCCTCTCAGGTATTGGCAATGGTTGATAAAATCCTGCATTCTGTGTCTTTCCTTTTGAATGCTAGCAAATTCTGCATCTATCCACGAATCTCTTGACATCTTCTCGCATTCCCGGCCAAAAATATGACTCATTCAATTTTGCAAATGTCTTTTCGTGACCAAAGTGCCCGGCCAATCCTCCACTGTGTTTCTCCTTCAGCAAATTCTCCCTCATGGAGCATTTTGGAATACAAAGTTGATTACCTTTAAACAATAATCCTTCTTGGATTATGTATTCTGTCCATTGGCTTCTATCTCTGAGAATTGGATTCTCAGTTGCTTCATATGCCTCCTTAAAATCTGGATCATCTCTGTACATGTCCCTGGGGTCATCAAAACCCAGTGTTTTAACTCTGAACTCCTGCAACAACAAACATTTCCTGCTCAAAGCATCAGAAACCTTGTTAGCAGTTCCAGAAATATGCTTGGTTACAAAAGTAAAATTCTGCATGTATTCAACCCATTTTAGATGTCTTTGATTCAACTTTTCTTGTCGAGTCACAAACTACAATGCATGATTGTCACTGTATAGGACAAACTCCTTCAGAATCAAATAGTGTCTCCACTTCTTCAATGCCTGAATGATAGCATAGAACTCCTTATCATATGTGGAGTACTTCACCTTCGCTTCATTCAGCTTCTCGTTGAAGTATGCTATTGGACTGTCTTCTTGACTCAAGACTGCCCCTATTCCAAATCCACTTGCATCGCATTTCACTTGAAATGTCTTTTGGAAATCAGGCAACACTAGAATTGGTTGTTCTGTAATCTTCCTCTTCAACAGATTAAAACTCTTCTCAGCCTCTTCTGTCCAGTGAAAAGATTTGTGTCTTTTCTTCACTGTGTCCATCATTAGTGTGCTAATTCCACTAAAATTCCTGATGAGCTTCCGGTAGAAACTAGCCAATCCGTGAAAACTTCTCACCTCAAATATGTTCTTCGGTGATGGCCAATTCTTGATCACTTCCACCTTATCTGGATCCATACTCAATTTATCTATAGAAATAACAAAGCCCAAATAGATGAGTTATGTCTTCATGAATGAGGATTTCTTCATGTTTATAAGAAACTTCTCTTGCTGTAATCTCTTCATCACTGTATCTAAGTGTTTTAGATTCTATGCCTCTATTTTACTGAAGATCAATATATCATCCAAATACACAATGACAAATTCTATGATGAACTCCTTCAGGACTTTGTTCATCAACCTCATGAAGGTACTTGGTTCATTTGTTAAACCAAACGGCATAACAAGCCATTCATACAACCCTTCGTTAGTCTTGAAGGATGTTTTCCATTCATCACCTTCCCTCATACGAATTTGGTGATATCCACTTTTCAAATCAATCTTCAAAAAAAAATTTGCTTCTCTTAAGAAATCCATCAGATCATCCATCCTTGGTAATGGAAATCTGTACCTGATGGTTATCTTGTTGATTTCCCTTGATTCAGTACACATCCTCCAGCCTCTGTATTTCTTTGGACTGAGTATTGTCGGAACAGCACATGGACTCAAGCTTTCTCTAACCAACCCTTTGTCCAACAAATCCTAAACTTGTCTTTTGACCTCTTCATTCTCCTGTGGCGTTAATCTGTACGTTGCTTTGTTTGGTAAACTAGCTCCAGGTATGAGATCAATATGATGACTCACACTTCTGATTGGTGGCAACAAATGAGGTAGTTCATCCACTACTATGTCAGCGAACTCTTCCAGCAGTTCCTGAACTTCTTCTGGTAAATCATCTATCCTTGTGCTAGTTAAAACAATCATTGGCTTCCTGACCACAATGAATTGTGGTTTCTCCTTCTTCTTGACCTCGTTAAGGAGTTCTTTCCCACTCATGAGAAGTATAGTATTACTTAATTCAGGTTTCACTTCCTTATCTTTGATTGGAAGCAACATGTGAGTCCTCCCATTCTTATCTAGGGTGTATGTGTTCATTCTCCCATCATGAATCACATTTCTGTCATATTTCCATGGTCTACCCAGCAATAAATGGAAAACGTCCATGGGAATAACATCACAAAGTATCCTGTCATTATATCCTCCTATCTTAAATTCAACTAAACATTGTTTAGTGACATTTACCTGATGTCCTTTTTGTAGCCATGAAACTCTATATGGACTTGGATGTTCAATTGTCTCCAGCTCCAGTTTTTCTACCATCTTCATTGAAACGAGATTATCTGTGCTACCACTGTCCACAATGACCTTACATACCCTATCCTTGGTCTTTCAAGAAGTCCGAAAAAGTCTATTTCTTTCGACTAAACTCTCCACCTCCTTCTCTAGTGTCAAAATAACTTTCTGCATCATTAGTGATCTCCCGCCTTCAACATATTCTGCCTCAACATTCCGCCTCTGTGTTTCGACAATGTGAGTCTCTCCACTCTCTTTCTTCTTGTCTGGACATTCATAATATTTGTGTCCATTCTTTCCACATGTGAATCATTTTATTACTCCACCTCTTCCTCTTCCTCTACCTTTGGTATGAGGAAAAATATTATTATCAGCATATTCTCCTCTTTGTTTGGTATGTTTCCCTCTCTGTTCAACATATTTCCCTCGCTGTGAGGTTCCACCTCTTTCAGTTCGATCCTAAGGTTTCTTCTAGTCCTCCTTGGGTTTCTGATTTTTATCTTGGACAACTGATTTTCCCCTGGCTTGACTTCTACCTCGGCCTCTTTGACCCTGCTTTCGGCTCATTTTATCTTCATCCTTTAGAGCCATTTGATAAGAATCTTCCACCGTTTGGATGGTTACCATGCTCATCTCATCCTGAATGTCATATCTCAGGCCATTCATGTACCTGGCAACCTTTTCATCATCGCTTTCCCGATGACCTGCCGCAATGTTCAGCTTGTAGAATTCTTCAGTATATTCTTTCACAGTCATCATCTTCTGTCTCAGGTTCTGCATCCTCCTGAACAGAGTAATTTGATAATATCTGGGGACAAATTTTGCTTTCATCTTTGCAATCATCCTGTCCCATCTTTTGATCTTCTCCTTGCCTTTGCAGCGTCTGTTAGCTTGTAGTTCATCCCACCACAATGCTGCATGTCCTTTCAATCTCGTGACAGCATGTCTGACCTTCTTGTCATCCTTGACATCTTCATAGTCAAAATAAGTGTCAAGAGCTCTAATCCAGTCTAGAAGCTCTTCAGCATCTAGGTTTCCTTCATAAACTGGGATGTCCATTTTTTCCCTGGCGCCCATCCTTGCAACAACCCTAATCAAGCGTTCATTTGCGGCATCTGCTACTGAAACTTCTTCTTCTTCATTTTCAACTTCATTTTCACTTTCAGAATCACTAAGATCCCCAATAACGACTGTGCGTCTCTGTGCTGTCTCCATGTCCTCAAGTCTGGCACGTAAATCATGCATTTCTCTTGCCATGGCTGGGTCAGGCACCTGCCTACCTCTTCTTCTTGGTATTTCCCTTTCCTCTGGTGGATCAGGTGCTTGCATGTCCCTTCTTCTTGGTGGCATGGTGAATTTTCCCTTTCCCTGCCACAGAAAGCAAAGAACCCTTTCTATGCTCTGATACCAAACCTGACGCAAACGCACCCGCTGCCTCGACAAAGGCCTCCGTTTTGACCTCCCAATCTTAAGGATCATTCTAATTCCACCTTTGATCCAAAGCGGCTCTTTGATTCCTCCTTGGAATCTCTAATAAAAGAAACCCACAGGGATTTTCTGCTCCTTACAGCCTTTAGGCCCGATCGCTTTTCCGTTCACAACAGAAAAATAGAATTTCGGGCTTCGAGGTTTCGCAATCCTTGATGTCGTAAACCGTTGTCTTTCGATATGATGTCAACTAGGAACCCCTTTCTACCTTAAACATGATCAATGGTTGTGATTGTCTACTAGACCAACGGTCCCTGATCTCTCTCGAGACTTCGAGGTTTCAAATGCTGAAATGCATTTTCCCTCGGGGCTTCTAATATCTCAAATTCTAATTTTCCGATATGATGATAGCTGGCCCCACAATAGAACTTTCCTCCTTATCGGGATTTAGAACTTCGTAGTTTCGAAATGTAAGTGTTTCCTGTCTTCAGGATTCGCAAAACACAGAACCTCGACTTCAAGGATTTCCGCCACACGTCCCAAATGGATGGATGGTTCAGATCAAGTCTTGGACTTCACCAATTGCAAAGTAAAAAATTCTCCCTTATGTGAGTCCTGGTCTCCGGATCTTCGAATTGGATGATCACGCGACACTCGTCCTTCCTTAGATCAACGACTGCGATCCTTTCGTTGTTTTGAGACCCAAAAGGTCTCGAACTCTTGGTCTCTAGACTTCCAAGATGTCAATGGCTCTCGATCCCTGCCACGTGTCTCAATTGATGGACAGTTCTGATCTGTTTCAGGGTTTTTGCTGTGGATTTACCCGATCTCTTATCCACAGGACTTCCGATATCCCAAACCCCGAGACCTCGATGTCCCAACACCTTTTGGGATTTTCACTCTCTTTGCAAGGGTTTAAGCCCCGTGCAACTCTTGCCAGATCCTACAGCTGACGAGTAACTAGGTGAGGATCCAATGGCTCACAATGTCCTGAGCTTGAACTCTGGTAACACCCATAACCTCCTTGCTTCTCTATCAAATCGAATGGTTGACGGGATTTTGCTAATCCTCTACATAGGATTTTGACCATCTCTTTCTTCCCTCCGACAACTTAGCAGGTTCGAATCCTTCGGAAGCTTTCACCTGACTTCTAATCTTGCAAGAACCTCCTGCATGCACTCCTTGCGGCAAGCCTTCAATCGCTTCTCAGGTTCTTCTGAGCCTGGATTCAAGCTTGGTCTATGACACCTTGCACGACTCCTACGTCAAATCTGTCCTTCAGAGGAAATGAGAACAAAAGTGATCATGTCTAAGAGTTCCAGAGACAAATCTCTGAATCCTTTGTCAACGCACACCTTGCAGACTATCCAACTGTACTCCTTGCAAGAATCCTCACGCAGACAGAGAAACAATTGAAACTCATTTCCATTTACCCTTTCCTCTCAGATTTCAAAAATTTAACAAGAAATCACTCATACATAGCATAAAATCAATTGCATGACAGGAAGAGTAAAACCATGAACATACCATTCAACATACGCATACAGGAAACAAACACAACACCATGAATATGAATTAAAGACTTATTCTATTAACTCAAACCTCTATACATGGGTGTTTTCTCAAATACAGGTTCTCTGTTTCAACTCTGTATGCCCTCTTTTCTTTCTTGGAAATGTTCTTCACTACTCTGCTCTCAATTGGCATCCTCCTTCTATGTTACAATTACACAATGAGGGTGTCTATATCTATTTTCCCTCCACTCCTAAAATTGTCAACTCCAAGAATTCAAAGCTACCTACTAACATAAATTATTTCGACCTACTATGGATGAGAGCGGATCACTCAAGGTCCTTTACAATATATAAGTACGCCTCTCCTTAAATATCACATTTAAGTTTGGTGCATACAATCTTCAGAAGTTTTTAAACAATTTATCATGTGCTCAAAATGTGTTGGTACTTGCCCCACACTCGCTTGACGTTGACGATGCTCCTACATCATTAGTACCAGATCATAATAGGTAGATGCTACCAGATTGTGACAGTGCGCAAAAGGTGGTACCGGATCATGACAATGCGTGGCCGTTGGTACTGGATCATAACAGTGTGTGGTCATTGGTACCATATCGCAACAGATAGATGGTATCGGATGCATTTGGTACCAGATTCAGACAGTAGCAGTCTTGGTGCGCAGGTACCAAATGGCTAAGCTAGTACAGGAACACTGGATATCTAGAGTTCAAAGATTTAGATATGACAAATTAAAGCATTAGTACATGAAATATTTAATTCCCTAACTCTATAAACCACAAAATGCATGAATTAACCATACTTTACCTTATGACCTTATTACTGGCAAATGGTAGCGTTCTTGTCATTCACTCAAGCTTTAGGTAGGCCAAAAAGGTATAGGTGAAGAGTATAATAGAGTAATGGGGATGTCAATTTTAGGTCTCAACATTCCCCCATGCCAAAATCATTGCATGTCCTCATGCAACTAAAAACAAACCCAAATTTTTTCAAAACTTGAGACTGTGTTCTTTACTTTGGTGGATCAATGATGTTGATGGCTGAAGCCTCTTTTTTCAGCTCCCTTTTTATGAACCTAATGTATTGTAGGAGTTGTAATACCTTCTTGAGCTTGTTAGAAGTCTCTTCATGGTTGTCTTGAAGTTGTTGGCTGGTTGCTTTCAATTTCTTATTTTCCTTTTTGATATACCTGTCCAAGAGTTGATATTCCTTTACTTCTTGTTGGAATATTCCTTTACTTCTTGTTGGAGTTCCTGATTTTGTTTTTGTAGTTCCCCAATCCTTTTATTCATTTTTTATTTTTTCAATGTCTTTGTTGACTTCATCATCATTGGCTAGATACACTCCCTTTCCTCAACTTCCTCCCTCATCCCACATAAAGTAATAGTGGCTTTCTCCTCGGTTAAACTAGGGATGTCATCTTGGATTGGTAAATCCTCAGAAGGGGAGGTAAGGTCGATTGGATCTGCCTGTGTATGAGGACTAGCTATTTTTTTTCCATTCTTTTCCATGCTCCTTGTGGTTCTTTTACAAGGAGGTACCGGATCAGGGATGCTCACAGACTTCCTTTTCTTCTTTTCTAATTGTGAAATGGTGACAGGGGGTTGTGCCACAGATTATTTACTTTTAGTTTCTGAGCTATGCTTCCCTTTCTTAATCATTTTTGTCTGATGGCCCTCTTTCTCAACTGCCACCATTGAAGTCTCCTCAACTAATTTTTTTTTACCTTTTGATTCAGAGATTTTAAAAGTTTTATTGACTGTGGAAGAGGACCTTGCTTTTTCATGTTGGCTCACTGCCCTAGATGATGGTGGAGTTGTCTTATCCTTCTTGCTCTTTTTCTCTTGGGGTTCCTTAATTTTCTTTGGAGCATGTTGGGTTTCCTTCACAGGTTTTTTTTTTCGTGGGAAGGTGCTGTGTGATAAGGGTTTTCCAACTAATCCTTTGTTTCCTAAGTTCATGTAAAACTAGCATTTTAATGAGACATTGATGGTAAATTCTAGTCTTCTCTATTTTGGATATGGATTTAACACCTCTTACCATTTTATTCAAACTCGTCCATAGAAAATATGGAAAATCGATTTCAGGGCCTCCTTCAAAATGTAATAGAAGCCTAAGATGATAAATGAATGTCACAACATACCTGCCCTCACAAGTGAAAAATCATTGAGGACTAGTAATAATTGGATGAAATTCTTCCTTGATGTAGTTCCTTAGGATCCCCTTCTTCCAGTCGGGGTGTTGATGATCTTCTTTCAAGAATTGTTGGCACATTTCTTTGTTGATTCCTACACCTTTGAAGTATTTGGCTCCTCTGCTAGGTAGTTATGTGACCTCCCTTAAGGTTGATTCATTGATTATCAGTTGTGTATTGCCTGTATGTGAAATATCTCCATCATAGGTCTAAATAAATTCATGAGATATCTTCTCATGCCAGCCTGTAAATTTTTCCAGAAACGACATCCACCCCGATCTAGCATATTTTTCTGGACATAATTGGAACTCCTCGGTTTCCCTACAAATTTGGAAGACCAGTTCATGTCTACTAACCACCATCCTTATAAGTTGTGAGAAAAGGATCAGGTTGTAGCACAAGGGTTTAGTCAATTGATGAGGTAAGGGTTTGGTACTGGAAAGGATTAGGCTCGGGACTGGAGAAAGCTCACGAAAAGGGGTAATATGGTGATGTTGTTGGTAATGTGAATGGTAAGTTTAAGAAGGATGTCGTAAGGAAAAAATTATAACCAGATGAGGCTTATCTGGATGGCTTCGCCACCAAATAAGCCATTTCATTTCTACTCATTACTGTAATGATGAGGACAAGATGTTGGGTATCAGGGCATCATTTTGGAATAGGTGATTGGACGTTCAGGTGATGAATTTGATGTTAGGTCATGGTTCATGATATAATATAGGTTTGTGAATTTGCTTAAGGATGAAATATATTTGTGTCTTATCATTTCTATGCATGCTTCATATTTTGATATGATTTTTGCCCTTAACCATGTTCAAGAGCTATGAGAGGATTGATTAGGTTTAGGAATATGGGTATGAGGGATAGGCACATGGGTTTAATACTAAGGTTGTAAGATCTAGTATATCTTTTCATACTTATTGTAGTTTTATGAGCATAGGAAAATAAATACCATGTTACCTTTGCTTTTGCCTTTGTATGATTAATACCTATAGCATGTGCAACTACTTGTAAATTGTCAGAATTCATCCTTTTAGACTGAAGCTTCTTGAAAACTTGGTACGGGAATATCCTGTAATTCTGATATTATGTGCTTATCTTCTTTTGTATTTGGTTCTACAAGGTGATCATGTAAGTTTGGAAAAGAGTTCTGAAGGGGCTCTTTGACCTTCCCCCATGCCGAAGATGTTGTATATCTGTATGCAAAAGATTCATCATTTTATATTATAATGGAGAAAAGATGATAAGAGAAAAAGACACCAATCAATTTTTAGAAGTATAGTCTAGCACCTATCATATGATCTCATGACAAAAATGAAATTGCCCTTCTTTTAATGGATTATCGACAGAGGTAGAATTCAGCAATGAAACAAGGAATATATATATGTTTTCCAGAAGAATAGATCCCACCTAACTTTCTTCAAATATTTACTATCATTGGATGTTATAGATAAATTTCACAGCATAAGTAGATTACACTCCCTAGTTAGGGCTCCACTCTTAAGAAGTTTCCTTCTTAGATAGTGTAGGCTTTAGATGTCAGACTGGTAAGTTGACTTAGGGTGATTCTCAAATGGACATTATGTTGCTGATTAATTTGGAGTTTTGTATCTCATGAAAGCCAATAATAACCTTTACTCTTTTTGTTTTAGATGACAAAAAGTGATTTTTTCAATCTGACGAGTATAGATGAGACATTTTTCAACTAGAACCCACTGCCAACAAGCCTGTTCAGTACTCCAGTGGGGTAGTTGTGATAATTAGTGAGAGGTGCCTTCCCCAGGTAGAATTCCCCATGGGTTTCAGTACCCTGATGGGTTTCCCTAGTCATACCATAGACTGATACCCACTGCCAGCAGACCTGTTCAGTATCCCTACGGTTTAGTCTCTTAAACCCTTTTTCCATTAAAGGCTTCTTGTCCATAGTCACCTATTTTGGTTTTTATTAAAGAGTGTTTTGCACGGTGACAGGGGAGGCTCATCTGAAAACCTTTTTACAAGGTGGGATGGTATTCAGTTGGAAGACATATACTCTTTTGTTTTTTGTATGTCTTTTAAAGATTTGTTTGAAGGGAAAATAAACTTGTATGCACCTTATTTCTTTAGAGTGATCCAGATGTATAATTTTGTATGAAGTTGTCCATAAGAGAATGACCTAAAGTTTCCTTAGGGTACTAGTACATCCTCTGCCATAAAATTTTTGGTAGTGTGCCCATGGTAGAGGGTGTTCATATACTCATATGTTACTCTTTAATAAGAGAATCCAATGAATACTATTGAAGTCTGGTTAGGGTGAGACATTTTCTTATAGGCTAATATATTTTTTTCTTAAATCATGCTGAAATGTTGGGTAAAGGAAACTTCTAGTTCTTTAAAGAGGATTATGCTTCTTTGAGCCATCATAGGTAAAGATTGTGTCCCTCTTTTTATTTATTTTTTAAGTAATAGAACCAAAAGAGATTAAAATTCTTCTCAGCAACAGAACCAAAAGAAATTAAAATACTTCTCAGCAACAGAACCAAAAGAAATTAAAATACTTCGCTTTAGTTGTCAACAAAAGGGCTGCCATTTGATACTACAATTGGCTTCGTGGTTCCATCTTAAGTGGTTGTTGGATGGATTCATACTTCAGATTAATTGACATAATATTTTGAAAATATGAGTAGTATGCTTTGTCAATTAGGTAATATTTCCTTATAGTACTATAGAAGGACATATTCTGGTACTAGACTGGTACCAGACTAGAACAGGATTTCTGGTACCGAAGTAGAACAGAACATTGTTGCTGCCTACAATTGATGTTTTAACAAGTTCATGAAGGATCGAATAGATTAAAAAAAAATATTTTCTTACAAAAGAAAAGAAAATGTGCGAAAGTAAAACAAAAGGAGGTAAGAGTCTCTTGTTACCTTCAGCTTATTAACAAAATTCGATCCACACCTATGTACAAAAATTTTTAAATAAACCAATCAATCAATGTGGGTTAGTAGTAGGATCTCCTTCCTTAATGATCATCTGCATGTCTGAATTCTGTAATATACGAGTCAAGAATTCTTCTTTTGACAGAGGTTTGTTGTAAACTTGCAACCGATGACCATTCACAAGTAGTGGTGTCTGTTGTTCATCAATTGTCTTTATCCTGATTGAACCATTATTGTAGATAGTGTCAATTTCATAAGGTCCCATCCAACGGGTGTTTAACTTACCTTTGAAGCTCTTGAATCTATTTTCATACAATAGGGCCCAATCTCCTTGTCGAAAATTTTTCTTTTTGAGATACTTGTCATGCCATTTTGTTCTCTATTCTTGAATGAGAGTAGTCCTTTGAAGTGCTTCCTGCCTGGTTTCATCAAACTCATTAAGATACAAGAGTCTTTGTTGTTGGGATTCATCCAAGTTCATGCCAACTTGTACTGCAATACTGAAGGTTTTAATCTGAAATTCTATGGGAAGTAGCACCTGTTTCCCATATACTAACTCATAGGGTGTATTTCCTATTGTATTCCTCCAGGTGATTCTGTAAGCCCATAAGGCTTCTAATAATCTATCAAACCAATGCTTATGGTGCAGCTGTACTGTTTTGGTAAGAATGGACTCAATAACTTTGTTGGTAGATTCTGCTTGTCCGTTTTCCTTTGTATGATAGGGTGTAGATTTCCTGTGTTTGATTTGGTATTGTTCTGTAAAAGCTTTGACTAGATGAGAGGTAAATTGAGTTCCATGATCAGACACAATTTCTTGCAGTACACCAAATCTAGTAAAGATATCATTAAAAAGGAAATCTACCACTGATTGTTCACTTGCAGCCGGTAAATCTTTTTCTTCAACCCATTTAATCACATAGTCAGTGCATACAAGAATATACTTTTTCTTTTTAGATGCAAGGTTAATTAGCCCTACAAAATCTAATGCCCATTTCTTGAATGGTTCAATGACTACTTGGGCTTGAAGTGGCATTTGGTCTCGTGCAGTAGGCTTACCCATTTGTTGGCGTTCATCACAATTGGATACATAGGTTTTAACATCTCTGAAAATATGGGGCCAGTAGTAACCTGATTGCAGAACTTTGTAAGAGGTCCTTTTGTCTGTGAAGTGTCCTCCACTAGGGCCATCACGGCAGGCTTGTAAAATATCATGACTTTCATCTTCCCTTACACATCTCCTAATCACCAAATTTGGTCATGTTTTGTAGAGGCAATCATTGTGCCACATGTAATTTTCACTTAGTTGAATTACTTTCTGTTTTTCTCTAGGAGACAATTTCTGAGGCATCTTCCCTGTCACAAGATAGTTAGCAACATCTGCATAAAACAGAGTGAATGTAGAAATAACAAATAAATCTTATTCAGGAAAGTTATCTTCTACTGGTGCATTATCTCCTAGATGAATCATTCTAGATAAGAAATCAGCCACAAGATTATGTTTACCAGGTCTATCAATAATGTTGATATTAAACTATTGTAATAATAAGAGCCATCATGTAAAACTAAGATTTGTTACAGTTTTTTTCATTAAGAATCGGATGGTTGAATGATCAGTGTGTACAAAAGCTTGATATCCTGTAATATAGTGTCTAAATTTATTGATAGAATGGACTACAACTAGCAATTCTTTTTCTGTGACTGTATAATTAACTTCAGCTGGAGACAGATTCTTACTGATGAAGTAAATAGCATAGGGCATTTGATTTTCTCTTTGTCCAAGGACTGCCCCAAGGGCTGTGTCTGAGGCATCAGTACATATGTGAAAAGGATGGGACCAATTTGGTCCTCTTAATACAGGGGTAGTTGACAATTTATGTTTTAGAATTTCAAAAAATATTTGGCATTCATCATCCTACTTAAATTCGGCTTCTTTAGATAATAATTTGAATAAAGGGGTAGCTAGGCTTGTAAAATTCAGAATGAATCTTCTATAATATCCAGCATGTCCTAAAAAGCTGCAGACTTCCTTTTGTGAGGAAGGTATTCTAATTTGTGTGATGATATAAATTTTTGTCGGATCAACTCTCATGCCAGAATGGGAAATGTGATGTCCCAAAACAATACCTTTGGTGAACATCATTTTTTATTTTTTATTACTTAAGAAAATATTAGTTTCCTTACACCTAATCAAGACTTTTTCTAAACTGGCCAATGCTTCCTGGAAGTCTTGTCCATGGACTGTAAAGTCATCCATGTAGACTTCCACACAATCATTTGTCAAGTCAGAGGAAATGGCTAGGACATCTCTTTGAAAAGTGATTGGGGCATTGCAAAGTCTGAAAGGGAGCACCCTATAAGCATATGTGCCCCAAGGGCAGGTGAAAGTGGTCTTTTCCTGGTCTTTGGGTGCTATTTGTATCTGCTTGTAACCACTAAACCCATCCAAGAATGAAAAATACTTCTTTCCGGATAGGGTATCCGACACCTAATCAATAAATGGTAAGGGAAAATAATCCCTATGGGTGGCTTTGTTTAACTCCCAGAAGTCTACACATATCCTCCACTTACCATTTTTCTTGGGAACTATGACAAGTGGATATACCCATTGACTATCTGAAATGGGGTATATGAGATTGGCTTGAAGGAGTTTTTTCATAGTGTCAAAAGGAATTACATTAATAGCTGCACCCAAATCAATGAGAGTGTTTGGTAGAGAAATACCATTAATTTCAATAATGACAACTGGGTTTCCAGGGTCATTATATTTGTATGGTATTTCAGAAATAAATTCAAATAATTGTCCCACTACCTGAACAAGAGGAGGTTCCTTCTTCTTCCTTCCTGGTTTCTTAATGCAAAGATCCCTTATAATTTTGGTGTATATAGGGATATCTTTAATAGCTTGCAGTAGAGGTATTTTTATGCATACATTTCGTAATTCATCTTCTATATCTCTATGCAGGGGTGGGTTGGGTTTCTTCACTAATAGTCTTTCGGGGTAAGGTGGGAGATTAATTTGTTTGGGTACTCGTACAGACTGAGAAGTGATTGGGATAGGAGGAGAGGCCTCTTCTTCTGTAGGGGTGGTTTGAGTGTTTTCTTCCTCAGAATGATTATCATTTTCTTCCTAAATTATTACTGCAGGATCTGATTGGTTTACAACTTTCCCCGATTGTAGTTGAATTTCATAGGTGGGGAAGGTTTGCACTCCTGTATTTT